>GL380016.1:0-104035 GCA_000143925.2 Caenorhabditis brenneri
GTCCCTTCCGCTCGTGCTATAAAGACTCGAACAAGAGAGAGAATATTCGTATCACTTCCTTTGACTTCGGTCATATACGGTGGGGGTCTATTTTCGTTCGAGTTCTAACAGCTTCAAATGAATACTTGTTTCACTCTCAGCATCTTTTAGCATTTCGTGAATCTGACTGTATGATTCAATGTTTTCATGTTTCTAATCCAAACGTATTTTCAGAAGTTACAGAATTCCAGATCAAGTATGCGACAGTTCCCGTCTATAGAAGCTGGGCTTAATTGGAAAAGGCAGGGAAGTGCTTTCATTCATAATAAAGTTTTCATCTCGAAAGCACTTCTTTGCCCAAATCTCTCATTAATCTTTACAACTATTGTTTAACATGTTCGAAAATCACAAGACAGGCATCCGTGTTGAGACGGTGGTACCAAGGATTAGAACCGGCAGTAAAGAAACTACTACAAATGAGAACTATTTAAGATCAGAACTGCTACATACAAGAACTGTAAAAAATAATAATTGTAAAACGAGAATGCGTTGGGGGCCTGCGGTGCAACAGAAAATAAAAAAATTAGAAAGGCCAATGGTTCTCAGATATGTACCTCGAAATTTCAGAAATCGGATAAATGAATAGCATTTCTGTAATCAGCGTGAAAATTCCAATCGAACCCAAGTTGTCTATGAACGATTTTAGCTTCATTTTTGACCCAGTTTTTCACTAAATTCCAGTTTTCGAGCTTTTGATTTTCTCCGAGTTTTCCGTTTACCCACTGTAAATTCTCAACGACTCCTGGTTTTACTCTTTTGTTACAATCATTGTTACTGTTATCATTCTGTTATGAATTTACCAAACTCTGTTTCTTCTCGTTGACACTCCTTGTGATAGACGCTGTCCTCAGCCAAACACAGGTATTGTCACGAATAATGGTCCACACAGGGTGACCTTTCGTGTTGAGACCTCATCCTGTGTGAGTGTCTTCTGCCCCTGTTTGGCTGCGTAATACGTTCATAACAAAAATGAATCGCTTGACTGCTGCATATCGACTGATTCATGGCGAACATATTGCCAGGCTTGGAATTACGAAGTTCCAAAAGCAATATCCCTCGGTTATTCCTAAATGTGTGAAGTACAAAGTCATCGCTGAAGTTTCCACGGATGGTTCCTGCAGTTTTAATGGAAAACTGAATGCCAGAGCCGCTTTTGCAGTATGGTGGGGAAATGGTGAGTTGTTTTTTAATCAATAATTATCGCTTTTTCAATTCGTTTTTTTTTGTTACACGATATTGTATATTATGGAAATCAGTGTAAAAAAGTGCTGGCCGAAGATCCGACAACTTGACTGCCCCGGTATCTCACCACGAAAACTACCGTATAAATTTAATTGCTACCGTAAGATTCATCGAATTTCATCAGTTTCCATCGATTTTCAGCGATTTTTCTAGCTCTTCATCAGAAAAAAAAAGTTCTTTCAAAATCGATTAAAATTTATGAAACTCGTAAATAAACGAACATTTTCTAAATTTCTTACGGTAGCAATTAAATTTATACGGTAGTTTTTGTGGTGAGATATCGCGGAAGTCGGTTTGGCCACAACTGATATTCATAGAGATCACCATAATAGATGTCGTTTTTAGTCTTTGCACGATACTGTACATCCGAAAAGCACTGCAATTACTCAAATGCTATGGGGTGATCTTTTGCTATATGTCATTTTTCCCGCATTTGGCGCTTGTGCTATACATCAATTGCTGTTTCAGCTACTTTTAAATGGCTCAAGTGCTGTGGCCATTGTTTCATTATAGCAGTTGATCCATAGCAGAAGAGCCAATTATAGCAGTTGAGACACTAGCACTTCGCACACAGTAGAAGATCACTCATAGCAATTGAGTTTCTAAACACGACACCAATAACTTTTGAGAAGAGTATATTCAGATCCCCAGAACAATCACAGTGAAAAAGTGGAAGGAACTCAGGAAAGCAATCGTGCCGAGCTAGTAGCTGCAGGATATTGTGCTATTACAATGATGGCAGGAAGTGTTGGAAGGATTAATTTGAACTCTAGAAAAGAAACGCAGATTGGAAACACGAAGCCACTTCCTTTTTTGTCCCTGATAAACAGGAGAAATACTATCGACTTTGAAATGAATTACTCTGAGCGTGTTCAATCTATTCTGAAGCGTTATGGCAAACGAATTGTCAAATATGGATTTATGGAGTTTATAGAGCTATTTCCTCATGCAGTTCCTATTTGTATAAAGTACAAAGTCATCGCAAAAGTTTACACGGATGGTTCATGTCATCTTCCAGGCACACCAAATGCTAGAGCCGGATTTGGAGTATATTGGGGAGATGGTGAGTTTTTTTTAATGAACCATATATAGCACATGAGACACTAGCCTTTCCCACATAGCAGATGATCACTCATAGAAATTGAGTACCTAAACACGACAGTTTATTCAGGCCACCCAAACAACGTCAGTGGAAAAGTGGATGGAATTCAGGAAAACAATCGTGCTGAACTATTAGCTGCAGTCGTTGCTATCTGTCAGGCTGTCGAGGACGGATGTTTCGGTATCAAAATTCAAACAGATTCTGAATTTGTGATTATGGCGATTAACAAAGTTATCGATTTTACAAAACCGTGAGTAAAGTCTTTGAAATGATTTTACATTTCTTACTGTATTCAGGGCCTACAATGGAAAATACCAAGACCTGATGGAAGCCCTCGATGCGTTGAGAAAAGAAATTTATGTTTGTGTGCAACACGTCAAAGCTCATTCTGGAATTCTTGGCAATGAGAAAGCCGATCGATTAGCCAATGATGCATTGAAGCCAGAAAAAGTGAACAAGTTGGCAGGGAGTGTTAAAAATAAAACTCAAAAGAAGGCAGCGAAGGCAAAGCGATCGAAGGCCCCAAAAGTAGAAGAGAATGGAAGTGGAAGTAAAAATAATAAAAAGGAGATGCCGAAGTTGGAAGGCAAAAAGAATTAATAAATGAAATTCAAAACTATTTTTCTTCCCATCCTTCCTCTTTACCAACACTTTTGTACAACTGTAAATCCTCAAAAACTCAAAAAGTTGTCCTTTTTTGTTACTGTTATGTTTAAATTTCTGGAAATTCTTCATCATTCCCTCCTGTTTCATTCAGTTTTCTAGATCTCATTTTCTCCGAGTCTTCCGTTTACCCACTGTAAATTCTCAACAAGTCATATTTTTCCTTTTTTGTTACAACCATTGTTACTGTTATCACTCTGTTATGAATTTTCCAAATTCTGTTTCTTTTGACAACCCATGTGAGAGAGTCCACAGCCAAACACAGGTACTGTCACGAATAATGGTCCCCCATTGTGACCTTTCGTGTTAAGACCTCATCCCGTGAGAACACTTTCATAACAAAAATGAATCGCTTGGCTGCTGCATATCGACTGGTTCATGGCGAAAAAAATTGACAGTCTTGTGTTCGAAAATTTACATCCCCCGGTAATTCCTCAATGTATGAAATACGACGTCATCGGAAACGTTTACACGTTAGGAATTTTTCCAAATTCTGTTTCTTTGCCGTTTGCGTTTACACACCCTGTGGCATTGAGAAAAAAAGAAGATTCCTCCTAAATACAAGAGACTTGGGTATCGAAAGAAACAGAAAACAGCTCTAGAAAAGAAACGGAGAGTCGAAACACAAAGCCACTTTCTTTTCTTCCCCTGAGAAATAAAGAAACATTATCGACTTCGAAATGAAATACTCTGAGCAAGCTCAACTTGATCGGGAGCATTATGGCAAACTAATTGCCAAAAATGGAATAAAGAAGTTTGAAAAACTATTTCCTCATGCAGTTCCTACTTGTATAAAGTACAAGGTCATTGCAAAAGTTTGCACGAGTGGTTCATGTCATCTTCAAGGAACACCAAATGCCAGAGCCACATTCGGAGTGTTCTGGGGAGATGGTGAGTTTTTCAATTAGTTCACTTCATTTCATCCGGTTTTAGCTGAGTTTTAGCATCCGCCACACTGTCGAAAATCGTTCAACGGCTCAAAAACTTTTCGAGTGTATCATACATACCCCGAACTTATTTTCGTGGCTGACGATTTGTCCCTCTCGTTTTTCTATTTTTCCGAGAGTCCTTGATTGAACGAGCTCTATCTGCCGGAAAGTGATATCAAAAGAGTGGTCAACTACAAAAATAAATCCGAGCTATGTTTGATACACCTAATATTTTGTTGACCCGAAAGAAGATTCTAAAGCTTGTGAATTTTTGGCTCGTGCTGTATATACGGAAAACACGTTATTTATGATTTTTGAAAATGAGTATATTCAGGTCACCCGAAAAACTTTTGTGAAAAAGTGTATGGCATTCAAGAAAAAAATCGTGCTGAACTACTAGCTGCACTCATTGCTATTGGTCAAGCTATCGGAAACGGATATTACGCTATCAAAATTCAAACAGAATCTGAATTTGTGAAAATGGTGATTGACAAAAAATTGAATCTCGAAAAGCCGTAAGTGAAACTTTCGAAACAATTTTCATATTTCTGGCTGTATTTAGAGATTACCGGAATTACCACGACCTCAAATATATCCTAGATCTGTTAACAAGACATATTGAAGTTTTTGTGGAACATGTCAAGTCTCATTCTGGGCATCATGGAAATGAGCAAGCGGGTCGTTTAGCCAAGATTGCAATGTATCCAGATGAAGAAGACGTGGATGAGAAGGCAGGAAAAGTTGGAAAGATTAATTTGAACTCTAGAGAAGAAACGCAAAGTGGAAACACAGAGAAAACTTCTTTTTTGTCTCTGAAAAATAGGAGGAACACTATCGACTTTGCTATGAAATACTCAGAGAAAATTCAGTGGTATCGGCAACATTATGGCGTTCTTGTTCTCATTTTTGGAATTAAGGAGTTTGAAGAGTTATTTCCCGATGAAATTGCTACATGTGTGAAGTACAAGGTCATTGCAAAAGTTTACACGGATGGGTCATGTCATCTTCAAGGCACACCTAATGCTAGAGCCGGATTTGGAGTATTTTGGGGAGATGGTGAGTTTTTTTAATGAACCATATATAGCACATGAGACACTAGCCTTTCCCACATAGCAGGAGATCACTCATATAATTAATTACCCAAACACGACACCTATAATTTAAAACAATATATTCAGGACACCCAAACAACTTCAGTGGAAAAGTGGACGGAATTCAGGAAAACAATCGTGCTGAATTGGCAGCAGCAGAGCATGCTATCTGGCAGGCTATGAGGGACGGATATTCCGGTGTCAAAATTCAAACAGATTCTGAATTTGTGAGGATGGTGATTGACAGAACATTGGATATCAGAAAGCCGTGAGTAAAACTTTCGAAACAAGCTCAGATTTCTCACTGTATTCAGCGCCTACCGAAATTACCATGACCTCGCAGATCTCATTGAAGAGTGGAGAAAACAAATTGCAATTTGTGTAGAGCACGTAAAATCTCATTCTGGACATCATGGCAATGAAGAAGCGGATCGATTAGCCAAGATAGCAACGTATCCAGATGAAGATGATGTGGATGAGTTGGCAGGAAGTGTCGGAAGGATTCATTTGAATAAAACTCATAAGAGAAGAGCACAGCTAAAGAGGGCGAAGGCCAGAAAAGAAGAAGCAAGGTTGAGAAAGGAAATGGGGTGCTCACTTCGGAAAATACCTCAATAAAATTTTGAATTTATGTAGTCACTGTAATAAAAACTCTCTTTTCCTTTCCCTCCTCTTTTACCAAAGTAAGAACAATGGCATTGAAACGTTATCTATCTCTCAAAATTGAGAAAAAAAAAGAACCAGCGATACAATAAGAAACACAGACTGCTAAAAACTTCTCACGTGCGGGTGGTGGTTACTCAGAGATAGGAGAGAGACCAACTAACAAGACCAATGTCCTCCTCACTTCCTTCTGACTTTTGTTTTGGCACTGATAATAACACGGAGCCCTGTGTTTCTTCGAGACAATGGTCAGATGTAGTTCGTGATCAGTGTCAGAAGAGAACAAAAGTGTACACAGATGGTTCATGTCACAACCAAGGGCAGCCGAATGCCACTGCAGGTTTTGGAGTGTTTTGGGGAGATTGTGAGTGTTTTTTGGTTTTGTTTTACTACCTAGGGACCGGTCAGGTATTTGATATGTCCCTAATCGGCTACCCCGGTTCAAGAACAAAGTTTGCGACCTAGTTTGTGACCCGGGGACCCTTATTCTGGAAAAATTGGGGACATAAATATATGACCTTGTAGAGATGAAAATTCTCTATCGAATGATATTAATTCCATATAAAGTTGTTTCAGAACGTTTTTCTCAAAACTGGAAAATTCAAATTTTTAGTACTGAGAGCTGCAGTTTTTGAGCTTTTCCGTGCTCATTTTGTGAAACAACCCTATATAAAATTATTATCATTCGATAGAGAAATTTTTCCCTACAATTTCAAATATTTACATCCCTAGTATTTCCAGAACCGGAGCCCTTGCAAGGTCACAAACTTTGGCTCGGATTCGGCCAGTTCTGATTCGGGGTCTCCTAGGGAACGGTTAAATATCAGATTCAAGCTTTTTCCGGTTTTAGAGGTCCTTTGGAAAATCACAGGTCTCAAAAAAAGCACAACGGTCCCATAACAAAAAAACTGGTCCCAAAAAGAACTGTCCCAACACGACTGCTCCCATAAACACGATGGCGGCTCGTCCATGGGACCCAAGCAATCCTATATTATTCTGACGTGTACCAGCCTTCCCACCATGAATCCAGTGATTTGCTCAAAGGACCTCCAAAACCGGAAAGAGCCCATTTTTGTTTTGAGCAATCTAGTAGCCCACACTGGAAGGCCATCTCTTCTAAGAAAGTGCAATTTCAGTACACCCTTACAACCATAGTGGCAGAGTAGACGGCTTACAAGACAACAATCGTGCTGAGCTAACTGCTGCTCATTATGCTATCCGGCAAGTTAGTTTTTAGTTTTTTTTGGGATTCTCCTGATTCATTAACAATTTTTTGCAGGCAATAGCCTACAAGTTCAGTGCGATCACAATTGTTACCGACTCCGAGTTTGTGAGAATGGTTATAGAGCGTCCCGAGGATTTTTATAGGATGTGAGTCGCTTGATCGGCTTTTTCACTGAAAGAAAAAATATATTCCAGAGCCTACAAAAACTACCACGACCTCATATTCTCGATACACGCGATGAGCAAACAGATCGAAGTTTCTGTGGAACAAGTCAAGTCTCATGCTGGGAATCATGGAAATGAGGAGGCAGACTGGTTGGCTAACATATCAGCTTATCCGGAGGATGTAGATATTCTGACGAGGAGTCTGTCAAGGACTCGATCTCAAAGACGACGGAGTGGCAGGAGGAGAAGTAGAAGTCAGGGGAGACCAAGTTAGGAATGATTAAGATTTTTTTTTTAAATGATAAACAATTTATTCTTTAACATAAAACAATTGGAAATGTTGTTCAATTAGTTGAGTAAAATGAGCAGTCATAGGATAGGTATACCTGCTTTTTTATGAGATATTCGAATCAACAATTTGTAGCGGGGTGAACAAATCAACTGGGAAATTTGTTGAATGGGAAAATTGAAAAATAAAAAAAGGGCAGTCGGAAATGAGTGAAGTGAATCGTACAGTGTAAAATTTCGGGAATATACCCGGGAAGGCAATTCGATTGTGTTGAAAAGAAGTTAGTTAAAAAGTGTCAATGTTGAGGTACCTAGTTACAGTTATACCTGCTTTTTCGTGAGATATTTGAGTAAAAAGTTAGTAATTTGGAAAAGTTGAAATAGAAAATGTGAGGAAATCGAGGTACGGTTCATAACGAAAAATTCAGAAGTAAGCAATTCAACTGACAAGAGACTGTTTTTCTCACGTGTGCTTGGAATTGTCTACAAATTGTTGATCGAAAACGAGCTGTCCCGGTGAGTGTATTCCGAAATTTCTATCCCTTACTGGAGATTGAGAGTCTGGAAATCTCCATCTGAAAGTCGCCATATCATTGAAAATCAAGGGCGGGTCCGATTTCCAGAGGAAAATTTCTAGACTCTCAGGCTCCAGTGAGGACTGGAAGTTTCAGAACCGAACTCATAGGAGCAGCTATTTTCAGATCACCAGTTTATAGAAAATTTCGAACCCGCGCGAGAAAAACTTTGAGCAAAAGAGGAACACTTGAGGAAACAAAAAGAGATCAGTTATAATTATTAAAGATAGAAATGAGATCTTTAATTTGATGGACCATGTAGCACCTGGTGGTCGCATCTTTCTTTATGCATTCCATACAGTACACAATACCTAGTCCCTCTGAGTCCACGTTCACAAAGTACAAATTGAACAGCCACCTCCGGAAACACCATTTGTTGAAGCAGATCAACTCCCCCATTGGACACTCACGTGCATCCCTGACCTCCCAGTTGTGACGGAGTGCGGCCTCATACTCCATCTGGCAGTGAGCAAGAGAACTGAAATCAGGGTTTTAATTTTGATTGGATTTTTTTTGAAAATCTTACCAGGTCAGCATCCTCTTTGCCACCTTGGAAAAGTCCGTTCCGGAGTTTCTCTGGGTTTTTGCCGCCTCCCAGATCAACTTTTCAATAGGGAGAGCTGTGTTGTACTTGTGCATGGCGTTTTGATCACTGAAGATCGCTGCCGTGGCCAACTGGGTGGCATCATCGAACATCGCATTCCAGGAGATGTTCGTGGCAAAACCATTGGATTGGACCCAATGGTATGTGCCGGTGTTGATGAACACCATCTCTCCTGGATGCTGGAGGAACTTCTTGTAAGGAATTCCAGCCTTCTGCAGATCCTTCTCCATCGGCCAGATGAGAGTGCCGAAGGGGAAGCAGCTCTTCCGGCACAAGAGTTCCTCCAAGGCGGCGATGTGCTTCATGGAGATGCTGTACCATACACATACGCCTGGCCCGATGTTGATGTTGACCGACACCAATCCCTGGTTCTCGTGGTGTGCCACTGTCCGGCAACCAGGTCCTTTGACGTAGGCTTGGACCAGGTTTATGCCGTAGAGCTTGTCCTTAAGGATGCTCATTAGCCTCTTTCCCGGGAGGATGAACTCCGGAAGCTCACGGATCGCCGCCATCTGCTCCGGGGCATCGGCGACGTCGATGTTGCTCCCGAAGGTGATCAGGGGGTACTCTTCTCTTCCAGTGGCTTGGGGGCAATCGAGTTGAGCCTCTCGAAGAGCCTTTTCCATCTTGAGGAGCTGTGTCCGTTGGATGGGGAAGGTGGCGGTGCAGTTGGCGAACTCTGAAAATTTTGAATGGGTTTTTTGGAATGTTGACCAAGACTGTCAAATGGCGGTCGGCAGCTTAGTGATCCTGGTCCACCAGCTTTGATGCTAAGTACATGACTCACCTTTTCTAGCAACTTTCACCACATGCTCATGGTTCTTGAGCACCTCCCTGAGCAGTCTTTTCTCTTCGATGTTCTCGTGGATAAAATTCTGCAGCTTCCCCGTAATCTTGTAGTTCGTCTCACTCTTCTGAGGTCGTTGACGGAGAAAAACGGTCGGCTCTCCTGAATCACCAACGCTAATCAGCTTTTCCAAGGTGAAGGCGTCCAGGTTGATCTTCTTGTCACAATTTTTGATGAGGCAGATGTCCACGGCAAATGCTTTGGCCTCGAGATCTGGATCCTCGACATCCAGGACGACGATTGGCTCAATGATCCCTGAAGATGTCGAAGGATCGAATCCCTTGGAGACAAAGAAGTCGGTCGGAGCATAGCTGGCTCCAATTCGATCGGAGACATATCGGAAGTCTCTATGTTTGTACACATTGGTGGCCCTCTTCACAATCTCCTCTCCGGGCTGACCAACGACTCCATCCTCGAAGCCAGATGTATAGAGAAGATAGGGAACTTTTGGGTTGGGAGCTTTCGGCAATTCTCCTTTCGGAAGCTTCTTGATCTTCTTCTTCTTCTGGAGAGTTTCCTGGACCTCCTGTTCTTCATCAGCCACCTCAATACCGAACAACTTCTTGATCACATTTGCCGCAATCTTCACTGAGTCGTGCTCTTGAAAATCAATTCGCTGGGACTCTCCCTCCAATTTGACTGGCTCGACAAGCAGTTCGATCTCTTTGATTTGGTCGTCAGTGAATCGGCTGCGTTCCTGTTGGAATAGCGAATCGAAGCAGGCAAGAGTGTGCCACTGGTACTCATCCTTGGTCTCCACGGCGCTTGAGGATTCTTGGCGTTTGCTGGAAGCCAGGGAACCAGAAGAGCAGGGGATATTGGAGTCTGTAAATAAAGATATGTTATTTTAAAGCCCAAAACGCACCAAATTGCAATTCTTATGTGATAGAAACAAAATTACCTTGTGGCTCATTGGCATCAGCGACATCCTCGTCATCTGCTTCCCTGCGGTCATCTGAAGCGGCAGTCGATCTTCCATTCTTGGTAGGCTCCTGAGATCCTGCTGAGTACCGGTTAGTCGCTGAAAAAAAAACATTGCAATGCATTTTCTGAAGCCCTAAGACTACACTTACGCTTCACAGTGCGTCTTGGACGTGTGTGCACTGGTCCGCCAGAAGTTTCTTCTCCGTCACTGGTGTCCATGGCACTGGTCGAAGCAGGAGAGGCACGACGATCTGAAAAAAATAACTAAAGTTATCTTTCCAAAAAAAAATAAAAGCGGCATCTGGCATTCTGACAACTGTATGAACGCTATGAAACGACATGTGTACCCAGAAAAACGTACCTTGGTTAGTCCTCTTGGGTTGCTGGCGTCCATTTGTTGGCTTGGTGGCTTTAACCAACGGATTGGTAGCGGCACGTTTCATTCTAACTAGCTGTAGACTAGACTACTGTAGCTGGAAAAAATTTGGTATTGATAAGAGAATTAGAAGATAGGAGAATTGAAGTGGATAATTTTTGAACAAGAGGTGAGGAAAAACACGGCAATTTTTTTGAACTCAAGTTGGACCTAGGGCACATAAGACAGATTATACAACATTAGGCTCCGCCCACAAATGTGCAAAGCGACTCATACTCATACGCAATTTATTGGAGGGGCAGACTATTTGTCATTATCGTACCATGAACAATTTGCACCGAGATTGAGAACGTCAAATCAGTGCAAAATTTGGTTACGTTATTATGTTGAGTCGCTACGCGCCGAAATGCGCATCCTACTTTCAACGAACTCCGCCAACGGTCAAAATAAACACGTACGAAAAAAATTATCGTGAAAAAAGTGAAGTCACATAATGGATAGGGCTGTATATCTAATAAGTATATCTACCAAGTGTACCTCTTTTACAGGGCAGCACTGAATATCATTATATTTCAAAAGCTGGTGAGATATCACAATGACCGCGGAGGGGCAGGTGAGTCAAATGTGTGTGAGCGACAAAGGTGAAGTCAGATAATGGACTGGGATTCAGAAGATGCAAAAATTAGATGAGAAATGTGTTTGCACCAGCAGAAATATAGAGTTTTTGGAAAGGTATTGTTCGAAGAGGGTCTCAGAAAGCATCTTTATGCGCCATAAAATTATTTGACATTGAATATCGGAAAACCTGTAATAAAAGTGCACCCAACGGTGTATTTTCAGAGCAGGATATCTAGATGGTCTTTGAAAATTTCCAAAAGATTTTTGAAAAATTTCAAAAAAGATATTGATTAGAAAAATGAAAAAAAAAACTATTTGAAAAAGGTTATTCATGAACAAAAAAAGGTTCAATTGATATGTCGCATCAATTCAATTTTCATGGCTCATTTACCCATTTAGGTTCCACTTTTTTGTTCGTCAATAACCGCAAAAAGATAACCGAGATACCAGTATAAAGTACCCGGTGTACCTCTATTACAAGGTATGACTAAATAGCATTATATTTCGAAAAGTAGAGAGAGAGAGAGATATCACACTGACCGCTGAGGGTTCAGTCGAAAATGTGTGCTCGACGCCTTCTCCGCTTCTCCCGCACGGAAGAGAGATAGCACTGGCGCAAAGGAGGGGGTGAAATTTTATCGAAGCTCTGCGGAAGACACGCCCACTGCTCAGACGAAAAAGGGGGCAGCGGGAGAGACAAAATGGTGTTCACTAGGTCATTTGATCAAGGTCGTCTGAACAAATCATAGGTGCCATAAACAAATTTTCTCTCGTCGTTAACCGTGGGAGACGAATGTCAAGTGTCGGCGAATCTTTAGGCTTTCTATCAAAGATCATAATCTGATGTGAAATGTGCATAACAATCAAAAATTTTGCATATCAATAAGAAATGTGCTCCCTGCACTTCTATTAAAGTTCTCATCTTTATTTTAACCAACAAACAAACTACAGACACAATGAAACACCAGAGAAACTTAGAGAAACTCAGAAGAGAAAAAAAATTCATTAGATAAGAAAACCAATTCTCGCTTTTTGATTGTGAGAGATGCTTCCCCCCCCCCCTCTCCGTTGAAATTACTCAATGTCTCAGTGCCCTCTGTCTTCCGGAATCCCCTCGCAACAAAGTGATATCATTGAGGATCTGGAGATATTATCGAGAATTGTCTCTGACTTGATTCCTCTTCGACGCTGCACGAATTCAAGTAGGCTTCATGATATTGCAGAAAACCTCAAGATATTGACCAGTGAGATCGAAAAATTGGATCCTTCCCAGGTAGATCCGATTGCTGAACTCTTGAAAAATAGAAAAGTTCGAGCAAAAGTCTGGACAGATGGTTTGTGTTACAATCAAGGATTTGCGGAACCTCGAGCTGCATTTGGAGTGAATTGGGGTGAAGGTGAAGATTTCTAAATTTCTTTTGGATCTGCAAATATCAGAATTATTGCGGGCTGGGCCCAGAACGATGGGCCCGGACTCACAAAAATTTTTCGCGCCTTTTTCCAAAATTGAATTTTTGCTATTAGGTTTACTGATTTTTTTTATCTGAAAACTATCTGAAAAGTCCAAAAAGCCCGGTCTCCGGGCCAAACCAGGCCGGGCCCGATTCGGCCAAGTATGGCAATTATAACCCTTTTTCCAGGTCACCCAAACAACCACAGCGGAAAGATCACTGGTGTTAATGATAGCACTCGTGCTGAGTTATTTGCCGCATGGTGTGCCATCAAGCAGGCCCTCGATCAGGACTACTTTGCTATCAAACTCCATTCGGATTGCCGTTTTGTCGAAGAAGTGAATAAAAGACCTTGCGATTTTATGAGCTGGTTAGTTCCTTCAAAGGACTTCTTTCTTGGGGAAAAGAAAATGTTTTTCTCTCGTGAGGTTGGAATTTTCTGAAAATTGGTGGTCTGAAAGTACCTGTCACTGTGAGTGAGTCCTGAAATTTCTAGCCCTCACCGGATTCTGAAAGTCTGAGAATCTTCCTCTGAAAATCTGACCCGCCTCTTGATTTTCATGGTTGGGTGACTTTCAGATGCAGATTTCCAGACTCTCATGCTTTAGTGAGGGCTAGAAATTTCAGAATCCACTCACAGGAACCGCTACTTTCGGACCATCAATTTGTAGAAAATTCCAAACCCACTAGGAAAAACATTCTCTTATCAGTTCGATAAATTTTCAGTAAACATAAAGACTTCCGAGACCTTGTTTCTGAAATAAGTGCGATGATGAAACACATCCATGTCTCCTTGGAACATGTGGATTCTAGTGATCCTGGTAACCGGGTAGCGGATCGGTTGGCAAAAAAACCAACGGAACCTAAAGAGACAGAAACGCAGAGAAGGAACAGGCAAAGAAGACAAGCAAAGACAAAAGCTTTAATAAATAAATATCGTTTGATGTTTTCCAAGTTTTCTGAGTCCCTACACGTATTTTTGTGTTCGAGTGGTGTTATGTTAAAAATTTGTTATGCTACGATAGCTTATAATATTTTCTTCCGAGTATTCAGGTTTCCTAATAGGGTTATTCATGTGAATGGAGAAGAATGAAAAACAAATGATTAAAACACTTTGAGAATAATAAATCGGAACAATACCCTTGTTTTACAGAAATTGTCGGTTTTTTAATGAACTGATTTCAAAAAAACTGAAAAATCTGAGATTAGAGGCATTTTATTCTCATCAGATTTTAGTAAAAATAATTATTGGATTTGCAATATGAGCTAAAATGTACAAAAAATCCTTTGAAATGCCATCAAAATCAAAAGAGTCTGTTATAAAATGAGAAATTTCAAAGTTCCGCCCTAAAAAGACGCACGGGTCTCGTAGCGATCAGCGAAAAAGTCTTATATGCTCAATTTTTTCACATTTTTTGACATCCGTGAATAACTAAAAAAATTTTTTTTAATCATATTTTTTTGAACATGAATAACTCTGTAAGAAATGAATCACTTCAAAATCTCCCGTTATAAATTTTTTTTGGGTATTCAGGTTTCATTTCTATTGAACCCCAGATCTTCCATTCCCTTACCCTTTCCTTTTTCCCATTCCCTTTATCAATTCTCTCATTCCAAATAAAAAAATCTTGCCGCCAGTTTCCCTTCTGGGTGGCCTTCATGCGGAGAGTGAAGTAATTAATCTTTGCGAAATTTAGGACAATCGCCCTTCCTTCAAGTCGTTCTCTCCTCCCGTTTTCCCCATGTACGCAACGAACGCTCCTCTCCAATGATTTTCGAATTATTCTGCCTCTTCCTCCTTCTATGCAAGGGGGGATAGCTGGAGGAATTGAGACTCAGAGAAACGGAGAACACAGCATCATCACATAAAAAACAACACGATGAAGAGGGAGGGGGGAAGACACGTTTTGGTGTGTATGTGTGCTACGGGAAAGGACACTCTGACTCTTCAGCCCCCACCACACCGGCCCCCATTCATTCCATCACTTATTCTAATCCCCCCTCCTATTACTCAATGGATTCTAATATGCGGGAATTCATCGAAGAACAACTAACTCGTCTATACTGTGATCAAAACTATTCGGGAAACAATCGAGAATGGTATGTAGAGGAGAACGAACGGAAGAAGTATCATGCATTCGTCTTCACAGATGGCTCGTACCGAGAGAGGCCGCAAAAGATTACCGGGATTGGTGTGTTTTGGGGAGATGGTGAGTATTATTGATTTCAAAGAGCACCTAGGCTAGAGGTCAGGTTCTGCTCCTTTTTTCTTATCGCTTAGTTTTACCGACAGCTGATAAGGAAAGCAATTCAACGTAAAGATGCACGTAGACCACTGGGTTCAGAGAGAGGGGGGAGGGTGATCAAAATACACACAATTTTTGAAAAGGTTGCGTGGCAGTTAGGTTATATTTTTCAGAATCTTTCTTCAGGATTTCAATATCCTATTTTTGAATTTCCTATCCCCTCAAATTATGGCTTCGGAGTATTATTAATCCGCTCCGAGAGTACTGAAAAGTGCAAAAGTTTTTGAAAATTGTTGATAATAAAAATATGTAAAACTCAAGGATTTTTCATGTTTGTGGTGAAAAGGTGTCTAATATATTTCCTCGTAACCTTAGTGACGCGAGGCAGATGAGGGTGCCGCGAATCAGAACTGGCCTAACCAGAACCTAAGTTTGTGACCTTGCAAGGGCTTTGATTCTGGATAAACTTGGAATGTAAATTTATGGAATTGTAAAGCAAAAAAATTTTTTATCAAATGATATCAATTTCAGATAGGGTTGTTTCAGAAAATGAGCACGAAAAAGCTCAAAAACAGCAGCTCTCAGTACTAAAAATTTGAATTTTCCAGTTTTGAGAAAAACTTTTTTTTCGGTCATTTTCCAAAAAATTTTTGCCTTGTTTTTCCGCAAAAGTTTTTCGACAAAAAAATGTTCGACAAAAACCAAAAAAAAAATTCAAAAAAACAGTTTTTAGTTGTTTGTTTTTATGTTTTAACCGCCTTTTTATCCATTTTTTCCTGAAAAAAACCGAAATTTAAAAAAATTGAAAAATTCTGAAAAATCATTTTTCGTTTTATTCGTCCTGAAAAAGTCGGAAAAAAAAGTTTTTCGATTTGTTTCGGTCCGAATTTTTCGAAAAAAAAATTTCGATTTTCTTTTTCGGATTTTTTTCCGCACAGCCTATAGTGATAACTCGAATGGTCCCGAAATGACTATTTCTAGCATCAAGATTTTACCGAAAAATAACTTCAAACTGGAATTCTATTTTCCAGATCATCCCAACAACTACTGCGGACTAGTTCACGGCGACCCGTCCAATAACCGAGCCGAACTGTGCGCTGCTCATCATGCCATCGGACAGGTAACAGCTTTATCTTGGAAAAGTTCCTGCAAAACTCGACTTTCAGGCCTTCCGAGAAGACTACCGCGCAGTCACCATCATCTCCGACTCAAAGTTTGTCAAGAACATCCTCGAGGACCCAGACAGATTCGACATAAAGTGAGTTTTGAGCTGGATTAAGAGCATTGTTAACCGTTTTATTATTTTCAGAACGCACGATAAGATGAAGGATTTGCTGGTGTCCATCAGAATAATGAGACCGTTCATCAAAATCAATATCTTCATTGTCAAAGGACACGCTGGAAACTATGGAAATGAAGAAGCTGACCGGTTGGCAAGATTTGTGACATGGAGTCAAAGCAAGGAATCAAAGCAGACGGAATTGGAAAAAACAAGAGAAATTCAATTGTCGGAGCGAGCAATTCTGAAAAAGGAGAGGATTCGGAGGCATACTATGTACCAGCTCGCTGCAATCCGACAAGGTTATGATCTCGATCCTCAACAGGATGTGTTCGATCAAATGGGAGCTCCGATAGGATATCTGTCACGGGCGTCTATAAGAAGATTTATCACCGCGAATCTGCCCTACAATCCGGAGCCGTTTATGGAATCATCCATGGATAGTGTGCCCAATGACATTTTTTCGAATATGGGACCACCGATCGGATTCGATCCATTTCTGAAAATGGAACGTTGGGTGAATCCAGGCGGGGTGAACCCACAGCAAGTTCAGATGTGGCACTATCAGAGTCAGCATGTTGCTTACACCATGGGCGCGGAGGAGAAGAGGAGGAGAGTCGAGAATGTGCAAGTGCTTCAAGTGAACTCAGAAGGACTTGAGGCTGGGAATGATAAAAGAAAACAAAGTGCTGATCGACAAATCATGTTAGTGAAGTGTCAAGATCCTTGCTGTGCAATCAGACCAATGCCACAGGCTCCAGCGCCACGGATAGCTCCGTGTGCTCAAAAAAATCCAGCTCTCAACGGTTACAATAACAATGTTTTGAAAAATTTGAATGTGAACAATATGAACTCCACGATGAAACATCCTATGAGGCCACCAGGAGCTACTCATGTGCGCCCTGTGCCGGACCAGGAGAATCAAGCGCCACATATGCGCCCATGTGCTCCAGGGAATCCAGGTATGAACGGTGGCAGCCCTCCAATGGGGCCAGTTGTGAGCAGCATAAAACCCATTCAGAGCAAGAATGTCATGACAAACTGTACTTATCAACCGATGAAGATGGCTCCGAGTCTTGTCGGAAAGCCCATGATCTCACCTGTGAATAATCAAGTGCTGAGCACAATGTACGTGGAGGAACGGAAGACAAAGGTTGAGAATGTGCAAATGTATCCACTAAACTCGGGGCCATCTATGGCTGCATTTGGTACCAGACGACAGATGGATCGGCCAACTATGCTGCAGAGACCACAGACTCCAGTGCCACCAATAAGTCCGTGTGCTCTGAGAAACCAAGCTCCCAATAGTTACTATCTTCCAATGGGGCCCCCAAGCAGCTCGAGACATATTGAGAGAAATAATGTCATGAGGAACTCTACTAATCAACCAATGCAAATGACTTCAAGTCTTGTCGGAAAACCCATGGTTTTACCTGTAAATAATCAAGTTATGAGCAAAATGTGGTCGGAGGAGTCGAGGAGAATAGTCGAGATGCGTCGAATGAACTCAGGACCACCTGTGGCTCCAATGAATAACGTGTATCCAGATGCTAGCACGAATCGACCAAATATGCTAATGAAATGTCAACGCTCATGTTGTTCAATGAGACCTACGGCACAGGTCACAGCGCCACCAATGGGTCCAGGTGCTCCAAGAAATTCAGCTCCTAATGGTTACTATCCTGTTGTAAGCAGCTCAAAACCCGTATTAAACAGCAATGTTCTTAAAAATTCTACCAATCAACCAATGCAAATGGCTCCAGCGCCAAAAATAGGTCCATGTGCTCCAAGAAATCCAGATTCCAATGGTTACAGTCCTCCAATGGGACCTGTTTCCACCAATAGTGTTTTAAAGAACTCAAATCTGAACAATATGAACGTACCTATGAGATATCCTATGAGGCCACCAGCTTCTCTCAATTTGAGCTTTGTGCCGGACCAGGAAAACCAGGTACCAGTTGGACAACGGCCACCAATGCGGAAAAGACAACGTTTACGCCCATGCGGACAGAACTCTGCTAACTCGATGATGCTCAACAAAAAAGTTGCTGCAGGTCCTGTCAAGAAGATGAGCACCATGGTTGTGAAGGAGCAAAGCGGACCATCTGCACCAATGAATGTAAGCGCTACTAGTCTAACTGCGACTGAATGTCTCATTTCAGAATCCACTGTCGTCTGAAAATTCAGTTTCTGCAGTGCCAAATCATGCCAATCCATTAAAATCAATCAGTCCTGTCACAAATGTAACTACTATCACACCTTACTCTTCCCACAACGAGACTGGTCCTCTTCTAAGCACCGATGATCCTCTAACTGATACCTCGGGTCAAGATTCCACATCACCACCAGAAATAATGGTGACTAGTGTAGAAAAATCACCATCCAAAATCTTCTATGGGTTTAGTGTCCCGAATTTTATGATTTTCCAACGGGTTTTTGAATTAACTTGTGTTTTTTTTGTCGATACAAAGGGTCCATCTGAAATTCCAGTTGTAGAATTAGACTAGTTTATCAGATTTTATTCATATGTTTCTGGGTTCTTCTTGAGTTGGATGGACCCTAGAGACCATCTTGGGTCCATTCTATTTTTTGACACCTCTCTCGGGTCCATTCAACTCAAGTAGAACCTATTTATGTTAATATTTTTGTATGCACTCATCTCATATTTTACTTCATAGAATACATTTTCCCGAGTGATTCATGTTGTAATTGTGTCGTATTTGTATTGTAGTCATCTCACTTTTTACATGTCATACCAGTTTTGTAAATTTTCTTCTCCGTTTTTCAACTATGCACTTTTTCTTGTTTTTTCAATGCAAATTTTCTATATAACAATTTTTTTCTTGAATTTATTTGTAAATAAGATCAATTTCACTTATCATTTTCTCGAGCTTCATTGATTGCATTCAGCAATTGATTTTGATTTTTTGACAAATGAATCGTTTATCAGCTGTTTTTTCCCTTTTGCTCAGCTCGTCTTTTTTGACCAGCAACATAATAGATAAATATAGCACAGAGAAACAGACAACAACTAGAAAGAATGCTAGGAAAACAACAAACGCAGGCATTCAAAGAAAAAAAAAGTTAGAGTGAGGAAGACACCGCTGCCTTATAAGCGAATTCACTTTTTCCTTTTCGTTCGTTTTTACCATTTTTGTTTTTTCAAACGAAAAAAATTGTTTCCCGTATTATGTACTTGAAATTCTTAACTGCGTTCGCTCAGACTAAGAAAATATAGGTACTTTTTTACAGAGAGAAAACCAGTAAATCAAAAATTTTGCCTGAATTTTGCCTGAAAAAATGGACGAAGTCATTAGTTTACTTCTCAATTTGTCTCCTGAACAACGAAATGCTCTAAATATCATCCTGACCAAAGCCATGGAGGAACAAAACCGTGGAGCAACAGTGTTCACAGATGGCTCATGTCGTAATCAAGGGAAAAGTACTGCAAAAGCCGGGTTCGGAGTTTTTTGGGGAGATGGTAAGTGTCCTTTTTTAATGACGGTATCTAAGTGCCTAGTTTTTCTTAGATCATCCCAATAACCATAGTGGAAAAGTTGATGGCCTCCAAGACAATAATCGTGCGGAACTGTATGCGGCGTGTCATGCTATTCGACAGGTAGGTCTGACTTTTTCTCACGTGGGTTAGGATTTTGCTATATATTGGTGACATGAAAGTAGATGTCCCTATAAGTGGGTTCTGAAATTTTTAGCCCTCACTGGAGCCTGAAAGTCTAAAAATCTTGCTCTGAACATCTGACCCGCCCCTTGATAGATCGACTTTCAGATGTTGGTTTCCAGACTCTCCGGCTCCAGTGAGGACTAGAATTTCCAGCATTCATTCAAAGAAAAAGCTACTTTCACACCTCCAATTTATAGAAAATTCCAATGCCATGTGAACCTACTTAGTGGCTATTTTCAGTCTACATCTATATTTTTTCAGTCCCTTCGTCTAGGCTACAGAAAAATCCGAATCCTCTCCGATTCGGAATTTGTTAGACTCGTCATTCAGAAACCTCAAGACTTTGAAAAAAAGATGTAAGTTTATCACTCTAAGTTTCTAGTTCATTTTTATCCGGTTCAGTGCCTACATCGACTATCACGACCTAATCCAGTCCATCAACCTTATGCGACGTTCCATTGAAGTTAGTGTGGAGTATGTGAAAGCTCACTCGGGACACTATGGAAATGTGAAAGCTGATGGATTGGCAAAGATCGGGGTGAGAACTGTGAGCCTGGAAATGATTGCGAGGTACACTAAGAAGATAAGAAAATTTGCGGCGGGACGAGCAAAGAGCTCAGGGAAACCTGAGGGAAAGGGTCAGAAGAGACCAGAGTCGAGTCAACCTGTGAAGGCGAAGAATGCCAAGATAGTGTTGAAGGAAGGATCTTCGAAGAAAGGATCATCTATTTCAAAACCTGTTGTCCAAAGACAGAAAAGAGCTGCGACCCACCCAAAGCCAAAAAATAATCAAGCCAAGAAACCACTGCAACTCCCAAAGCCACCATCAGCTGCTCCAAAGAAATCTGCTCATCTCAAGACCCCTCGCTCTTCAAACCTGGCCAGTCTAGTCCGTTCCATATCCAAAGTCAGCCTGACCACAACCTTGACTGCAACTCAAAAGCGAAAACAGAGAAGACAAAGAGCGAAAGTTTTGGCACAGCTGGATGGAGTAGGAAGAGCCCTGAAGACGCAGAAGGGAGAGGTCAAGAAAACTACTTCTGGAAAACCTAAGGCAGCTCAAAATGATCAGAATCAGAGGAAGAAAAATGGGAAGACGACGTCAACCAAGTGAATGGAAGGTTGATGATTCTGAAGAACTCGCCAACTTGAGCACCTACCAATCGGGAAGGATTTAAGAAGGATGAATTGGTCTCAGAATAATTTTTATACATGCACATTTGAAAGATTTTTGCAATAAAAATTATTATTTGAAGATTTATTATTATTCCACTTGATCCAATCTCCAAACTCCATCACTGACAATCGGGTGCGGCGGTGGTGGCGGCTGTGGAAGTGCCAAAACAATTGAGAGCAGGAAGAAAAGGCATAGTACAGAAGTATAGACGAAATTCATTTTGAAAATGCAACTTTTTGGAGGTGTTTATATGCATGTCTCAAGGGTGGTCGAAAAAAAAAACAGGTTCCCCTAAAATGTTATTGTTGTGGTCTTTGAAACTTTTTGTATCGTTGGTCAGTTCATTTTGCAAAAAAAATCGTTACATAAAGTTAATCACAATGATGATGATGGTGCCCAAAGAAGTGGTGACGATGATGATGATGTCCTCCTTCGTAATAGATCACCTCAGGTGCGTAGCCATAACCCATGGCTGAAAATATTTTATTGACTTCGCGCTCTATTGATGACGCCGTCCGCCAAGTTGAAAAAGCTAGGCGGGCCGAGTTTTTTCAACGTGGCGGACGACGTCTGCTATATTTTCCAGACTTACGATATTGCTGATAAACTGGATAGGGTTGAACCATGGGTTGTGGGTATGGGTACATGGCTGGCGGTGGGTACTGCACAGGTTGAACCGCTGGTACTGGAACAGGAACAGCGGCTGCTGCAGCAGTGGGGTACGCAGCTTGCGGCACCGCGGCCCCTTGTGCATACGGGTTGTACCCCGGCGGGTATTGTGGCTGGTTTTGATATATAGGGTTGGGAATCTGTTGAGGCATCACTGGAGTTGAGGTGGCCGTTTGGGGATAGGTCTGAAAATGGGTTTCAGGTTTTTGAGGAGTGTCAGACTGCTTACCACTGTATACGGTGCCGATGGGGTGGGAACCGGGGTGTAGGTATTCGGAATAGTTGAAGTTGGAGGTGGGATCTGGAAAATTCGAGTTGGAGCAATTTTCAACCATGAACTACTTCCAAAACTAACCGGCGCATACGCTGACGCAACCGCTGGCGGCGCCACCGCCACTGGAGGCGCTTGTGCCATTGGTGGAGCTGATGGGACAGAAGTCTGCGGGAGTTGTCCCACATTATTCTGTTGGGAGACGTGTGTGGTATTGTCAATCAGACCAGGCAGCGGGTAGGGATGGTTAGAGAATCCTTGAGAATTTCCAGTATAAAAGAAGGAAGATGATGTGGTGCCAGTGGTTCCAGTGGTTCCGGTTGTTGCGGTTGTCTGGAAAAACTGAATTAGGGGGTTCAGATCAAAAAAAAAATACCATGTTTCCATTCGTGATAGGAATCGATGCCGGTGGAGCAGTTGGTTGAATGGTGCCAGCTGGTGGTGGTGGTGGTGGAAACTCGTCGTGCGGCATTTTCTGATTACTGCTCAAATTCATCTTGGACATCATTTCCACAGGAGGGGAGATGGCTTGTTCGTAGGTGGGTAGGGGTGCTGGAAATGGGAAAATGAGGGAAGGAAGCCGAGAGGACCGGCGCGGGAAAAAAAACGAAAATGTAAATCTCGGTGAGTTCTATACGTTTGAAACTTCAGAGTTACGGTCATGCCAAGGTTGTCAAAATGGTGGCCGCGGCCTATGGCCGTCGAAGGCCTAGAAAACCGTGGTCAGCCATCATATTATTAACATACTAAACTTTGGTCCCTCTACCAGGGCCGCCAGGCCACCGTCACTTCTGATTTCGGTTGTGCCACCATTTTGACAGCCTTGGGTCATGCCAACTTGAGCAGCCCAGCCCGGATTTGTGAGTCTGGGCACTAGGCTGGCGACCACGCACCTAACTTACCAGCAGTAGCGGGTGTGATGATCACTTCCTCAGTGATCAATGGACCGTGGAGCATAATCTGAAAGCTCGACATTTAGATTTTTTCCAATTCTAAGGCTCAACTACCTGCTTCACCAAGGTAGGGTCCACACGGTGCACGAAATCTGCTACTTTAGTGCCATTGAAGAAGATCTAAAAACAAGTGACTTGGGTACCAAAAATCATTCCAGAACATACCTGGAACGAGTGTTGCAACGTCACAACCTTCAGCACCATCCTCTGTTCATAAGGACAGACAACTAGGTTTTCGATGGCTGTTGAGGTCTTTTGAGACACTGTGCAATCGATTTTTAGCTGAAAAAAATAAATCTAGTCCATGTCTGATCCCTTTTATCCCCATGCTCAAAACTCTACTCTTTGTCCCAAATATAACCCATGAATCACTTTTGCAGGCTGTCCCAACACCAATTCCACTCGGAGGGCCATATCGTTGTTGTTGGTGTTGAGCACCACGAAAATGGACTTTTTGAGATCTTCATATGGTTTCCCGGCGACTTCAATGGTGGTGCCAACTGGGCAGCCAGTCGGGATGTCACGACGGAATGGCATGCTCTGGAATTGGGTAAAGATGATGGACCTAGATGTTCA
Source organism: Caenorhabditis brenneri (assembly GCA_000143925.2). NCBI lineage: Eukaryota > Metazoa > Nematoda > Chromadorea > Rhabditida > Rhabditidae > Caenorhabditis > Caenorhabditis brenneri. The sequence goes on from GL380016.1 coordinate 23,655, forward strand.
GAAGCATTTATTAGCCTCATATATTGATGACTTCCTCCGACACGTTCAAAAAGCGAGGGTATGCAAATGCGCTTCACTGAGAATTTATGCTTACGCCTAAATCTGAACGATTTTCTCAGTTTAGAAAATTTTTCACGTCAAATTAGGCCTAAAATTTCAATAAAACCCTGCTAAAACTATTAATTTGAAATTTGCGCGTAAGGAATTATCTCGCTTATCAGTGAAGCGCACTTGCATATTTCTTTTTTTTTTTAATTGTAAATTCTGGAAATTTTTGGAATTTCATAACTTTCATCAACATTTTTCAATATTTTACAGGCTCAAAACTTTTTTCTGATGCCCTGGAGCATCTTCAAAACTGACTAACAAAAATTTTCCCTTCTGGATTTTCCCAGCCATCAGTAAGCGATGAAAACAAACCGGTAAAAAGAAGCTCTGTCGATTAGTTTGCATTTTTAGAAATGACTCTTGAAATCACTATTGAAACTCTAAAAGGAAGTATCGAAATTGTGGAAATTTGGAGAAAAAAAGTTGTGGCCGCTGTCGTTATCACACTTTTTCACCCCGTTATTTTTATCGTTAAACAAATAGAATGATGCGTCACTTTTTTTTTTCTTCTATTGACATTATACTGAACTCTTCTTTGTGTAAATAAAATGGCATCGATTTTTCATTTTTGGTTTATTTATTTTTAATCGAGAAAACTATTTTTCAAACTTCCTCTCTTTTGAGTCTGCAATTGCGCGTAAAGCATTGGGTTTAATATTGCGGACTTTTCGCCAGAATTTACGACACTTGGTCGATTTATTTATTTTAGTGATAAAAAGTCTTCTAATCTGTAATATTTGGGTGTTTTTTCAGAAACTTCATCAAGAATTCATCAAATGGAGGTACCATTAAGCCTACAGAACACAGAAAATGCCAGGAGAACTGATCCGAGTAAGAAATGTTTGGCGGATTTTAAGGTTGGTTTTCAATACTTCAATTTTCACATTTCAAGCATCAAAATTAATTGAATTAATGAATTATTTTATAAAATTCAGGTGGAAAAAGAGATCGGTGAGGGCTCATTCAGTACAGTCTATTTGGCACGAGAGAAATCCCGAGAGATGCGAGAAGTGGCGCTGAAAGTGTGTCTGAAGAAGCATATTGTGAAGAATCGAATGGTGAGAAAAACACATATAAAGTTGATAATGACAATTATCGATTTTTTAAGGTGATCTATGTGCAACGAGAGAAAGAGGCGCTGGCGATTCTGAGCAGGGAAGAGAACAAGCATCCGGGTATCATTGGCATCTATTGCACATTTCAAGACGCCGAGAGCCTTTATTTTGTGTTGTCTTATGCGAAATGTGAGTTTTTTCTGAAAATTGAATTTTTCAAAACCGAAAAATCGATTTTCCAGACGGCGATTTGTGGAATTTGATGAGAAAACAACCGAATAAACGGTTTACGGTGAAGGACGCTCAATATTATTCGGCGAATTTGTTATCGGCACTTGGTAAGGGAATTCTGCAGCTGCGAATGCCCAGAATGAATTTTTCGGGATTTTCTGACGCCTAAAATTCGGATTTTTTTGGGATTTTTTGACTCGAATTATTTGAATTTTTTGACGCAGAAAATTCGAATTTTGAGATTTTTTGACGCCAAAAAAAATTGAATTTTTCATAAAATACTCTAAAATTGATTAAAAAACAATGTGATTTTTCGAAAAAAAAGTTACTAAAGTCGATGAAAACCCACTGTTTTTCCGAAATGCGGCGCAGCAAATTCGAAAAACTACTATTCAAATCCCCGCTCGATTTAAGTTCACCGCCAAATTCCAAATCTTCCAGCTCACATCCACAAGCACGGAATCATCCATCGAGACGTCAAAACAGAAAATCTACTAGTACAAGAGGACGGACGGATACTTTTGAGTGATTTTGGATCATCGAAATTTCTCAAAGACTACGAAACGCAACCTCCAGTCTCGGATAAAAATCAGAATACCGAAGAAGAACGACCGGGAAGAGCTAGAAGAGCCTCCTTCACCGGAACAGCTCAATTCTGTACTCCGGAGCTTCTCGAAGGTCAACGAACCGATCCGGCCACCGATATTTGGGCATTCGGTGTCGTTATTTATAACTTTTTGACCGGAATTTTACCGTTTGAGGACATTTCTGAATATTTGATTTTTCGACGAGTCCAGGCGGTTTTATACGACTTTCCGGAAGATTTTCCAGATGAGAATGCCAAGGATTTAGTGGAGAGGGTTTTGGTTAAAAAGGTATCATTTCTGAAGGAAAATTCAAAAAATTATTAATTTTTCAGCAAGAAGATCGTCTAACCAGCGAACAGTTGATGGCTCATAAATTCTTCGAATCGATCGATTTCGAAAAATTACAGGAAATGGAGCCGCCCAATATTTTCTTGAATCTTGAAGATTCTTAATTTTAAAATTTTTTTTGTTTTTTCCGAAATGTAAATTTTGTAATTGTTATTTATTTTTCACTTTTGCAATAGTTGGAATCGGATGAGCTTTACTTGTATGTCAAAATTTTTGAATTTTTTGAATCAAAAAATCGATTTTTTTTTTCAATTTTAAGTTTTCAATCAGCCAGTTGTTTTCTGGATTATTGTACTTTTCGATTTAAAAAAATTTAAAAAATATATAGAAAATGTTTTCAGACCGAATAGGAAGAACAAAAAATGGCAAAGGTTATCAGAAGTGAGTTTACTTAAAATTTCAGTTTTCCATAACAAAAAAACCCGTTCAGCTCGCTGGGTTTACCGTACGGACAACAAATGGACGCGCTATTTGCCACGTAGAAACGACGCGGTGAAGGAGATTGACTACGAGAAAAGCGGTGCATCTCTTCGCCATTATACAGAAGAGATTCCCGAGGATCAGCGACCGAAACAAGCGTCGAAACTGTGGATGGCGTGGCTGTATCGGGATTTGTCCGGTGAGCCGAAATGGACCAAGAAGCACGTGGAGAACTTGTTTGGAGCGGATTATAAGGTAGGAAATGAGCCGGAGGAAGATTCAAAAAGTATCACCACGATGGACAATAATACTGTTTTTTAAAGATAATCGTGGAAAAATAAGACATTTCGGAGTGATTTTTTTGCTCGAAAATCAGTTTTTGCGCCGTTTCGAAGAAATAAACATGCTACTGTAACATTTCTCCGTGGTGAGACCCACGCTGCGCCTTTCAAATTACTTTTGGGTCTCACCACGGAGAAAAGGTTTATTGTAGTTTTTTGGGTTTCGAAGATGTTCATGCACTGTTTTTTTTTCATCCAAAAGAGTCGGAAAACACTCCGGAATCGCTTGATTTTCCACAAATGTTTTGAACGTACAGTAAAATAGCTCATCGCTTTGAGACCTCTGAAAAAAAAAGCCGTATGCGCCTATAAAAGGTACACCGCGATTCCAATAACAGTCTAATTTGCAGGTGGGTCGAATGGAAGTGTTCCGTAACACTCAACTAATGAACGAGGAGCTGTGGAAGGTGAAACATCTCATCGAACTGCGTCCCATCGAATTCAAGGACGGTGTGGAGCCCGGCGAAGAGGACATCTTCTCCACCCATCTCCATCCCAATGGACAGTGTGAAGTGATTCAGGGAGGACACGTGGCATCGGAGAACGAGTTGAAGTTGGCTGATGGAAAACAGTGGACACCGAAAGAGTTGGGACGGACACTCAACAAAAAGTATCATTTGTATCAGAGTGTCTTCGAGCAGAACGTCTACACACCCAGCAATATTACGGTGTTGAAATAATGGTTTTTTTTGTCTAGATAGTTTATTCTTCTTTTTCTTATTGTTTGTTTTTTTTGTTTTTAGAAAAGTGATTTTATGAAAAACCAAAAATTATTCCTGCTTCTTCTCGAAAACCAAAATATCCGCTCCCGAGAGAATTCCCATTCTTCCACCCTCCACAATCGAGTTGACAGTTCCGCATAGAAAGGTTCGATTGAACTGTTTGAAGCCGGCAGGTAGAATTCGCATTATCTCAGCCATTCTGATGGTATGGTCTAGAATAAAAAAAGGTTTTCGTTGCGAGACCCTCCAAAGGAAACTCACCAATCACTGGACTACTGACAAGCCACATGAACAGGGGGCTGGATGAGAAGCAATAGTGAAAAGCGCGATTTCCATAGGTCTCTTCCAAGTTCTCTTGTTCGATCAGAGGCATTCCGGAGTCTTCGGCGGATTTTTCGATTTCGTGTTGAGTGTGAAGAGCTGGCATTCCACAGGCGTACTCCAGATGGTGGAGGGTCTGAAAATAAGATTATTGAATTTGGGAAGACTTTTGTGGAACAAAAATTTTCTGATACAATTTTTCAGAAATTCACAGATGGAACTGTATACAGTCATTGAAAAGACCAGCGTCGAAAGCACAATGCGCCCCCTGTGCTCAGTAGACCAGTACCGTGTATTCAGAGCAGTATATCTCGGTTGCTTTTGAAACTTTCGAAATGTGGTCAACTAGAGAAATGTTCATTAGTTAATTTCAAGCATTTCATCAGTTGGAAACTTTTTCATATCTCTGAAGGCAACCGAGATATGCTGTTCTGAACATAGACTATTGGGCAGGCCTCTATGGTGCAGCCAGTACTCTCTGTTGAGAGGAGTTTATCTTGATTGTCTTCATAGTTACAAAAATGTAATCAACTAAAAAATTGTTCAGCACTAAATTTCAAACATTTCATTAGTTGAGAACTTTTTGATAGCTCCAAAGGCAATCGAGATATGGTGCTCGGAACATACTGTACCTTTGCAACAGGCGTTACAGTAGGGGTACACATGTTCAACACGGTATATCTCGGTTGCCTTTAGACTTACAAAAATAAGGTCAACTAGAGAAATGTTCATTAGTTCATTTCAAACATTTTCTTAGTTAAAAACTTTTTGATTGCTCTAAAGATAACCGAGATATGGTGCTCTTAAGATTGGTGGACCCTTTTCTAACCTTCAGGTATCTAATCTCAAACTCTTCCCTTAAAAAAATGATTACCTTAAAATGCTCCTCATTATCCTTATCATAATCATTAGTTTTAATCAAATCGTACACAATCAATTTGCCTCCTGGCTTCAAAACTCTTTGGATCTCTTTCATCACTTTCTCAAGATTTGGAATGTACTTCAAAGAGTAAATTGCATAGGCAACGTCGAATGTGGCGTCTTCTGGAAAATTCTGAGAGAGTCTCGAAACGAAAATTTCCCTTACCGAATGGCATTTCATGACAATCAGCGGCCACAATCTTCAGACGATCCGAGAGTCCCAAGTTGGCAAATTTCTCATTTCCTGAATCAGAATTTCTCATTATTTTTGGATTTTTCAGTCAAATAACAAACCAATATCTGCCTCATTCGGTGCAATGGTGACACCAGTGATTTTGGCTCCAAAATCCTCGATATCCAGCATGACTCCACCAATTCCACATCCAATATCCAAGCAGTGCATGTTTTCATTCAGGTCTAGCTTCTTGGCAATGTGTCTGAAGTTAAAAAATGACCAGTGAGCTACCGTAACCAGTCCCGCGGCATTTCGAAAAATTTTTTGAAAAAAAATTTTGACCGAAAAAATTTTCGAAATTTTTTTTCGAAAAAAAAATGTTGAAATTTTATTTGTCTCTAATTTTTCAGATAATCGATTCAAAATGTCGCTCAGCCGCCAAGACAAACTCACTGATGCAGCGACTTCAACGCCTCCTCCAGTGGTTGTCCCTCGAATTTTGGTGGCACAAAATGAAAGTTTCCACCGAAGTACTCATCGATTACGGTACTCATTACACTATAGTAATGAGAAGTGACCTCCAAATGATCTCCAGATTCCAGAGCCTTCTCATAGAGCTCATCGTGTTCGGATTTGAAGTTTGTCTGCAAAAAAAATCTTTTACCGTAGTCTTCAGATTTTTTGTACCGATTTTGGCAAACTACCAAATATTGACATTTCTGTTTCCCCCATGTCAATTATCTTATTATTTATTCTTTTCTAATTGTCACCACCACCCTCCAATAACCGGGTTTTCTCCGTGTCCCGCGAAAGTAGGTCAAATTCTCCGATCTAAGAGATTCTGAATTGAAGAGACGCAGAGAAAATGGATAGATGAACTAAAGATGGAAAACGGAATAGGTCATTTTGATTGTTTCGGAAAAAAGGTCAAACCGACTGGCAGTACTCTTGTACTTTTCCGCTTCTTTTTTTCGATGGGGGAGGAGATAAGAGAAGTACACGATCTGATAAGAAAAAAGTGTCTTTTGTAGGAAAAGATCGGCTAACTCGAAACGTTTTTGGCGGTTTTTTGTGGTTTTTGAACGGGCTTAATCCAAAAATCAACTGCAAAACTTATTTCAAAGTGACCTGACGGCAAACAATAATGTCTGGTAGAATTGAATACTGAAAGTCACTGAGCTCAACTTTCACCCCCAAGAAAAAGTCAATGAGACCCTCCCTAAGGAAGAGGAACAGCCGCATTTAAAATGGCCGCATATGCCACTCTCACTTTCGGCACGCGTGGCGCAGTCGGTAGTGAACTGCGGCGCGAGGCGGAGAGAGTAAGTTCGATCCCATATGGGTCAATTTTTTTTGTTTTTTTTTCTAAAAATGGTATGCTGACCTATTACATTTTACACCCTATTTTACGACAAATTGCGTATTTGGGATCCAACAAAACTCGAAAACTTGTGAGGACAAGCCTCGCAGTTTTCAAGATTTTTCAAATTGCCTCCAAACTTCAAAATTTTACAGTAAACTATTTCAGAATTGTGTTTTCTATTTTTTCGAAAAAGTACTTACCAAATCGTGTCTCCTAAAATGGGTAAGAAGCTTCAAGAAGTTGGCATTCATGTTGATGGACATCTTTCAGATTTTTTGGAAGTAGCGGTCTGAAAAACTCTAATTTTTATAGAAAATATAAACTAGAAAATCTTAAATTCTCTAGTCTCTGCCAAATTTATACCCGAGAAACTTTTTGATTTTTTGGCAGTGAGTCACTGGTCAGAAACCCAAGATAAGACGATTTTTTGTGACTAATTTATATGAAATCATGATTTCTGTTCTTCTACAAACAGACTCTGAAGAAGAAAAATGACGATTTGTTTAGGGATGGACGCCGTTTGTGTTGGTATATGTGTGAGTGCCGCTGTGACTCCGCCCACTTTTTTCGGGAAAGGTGAAAGTGTACACTAGCCATTAGGGAAAGTATCCTGAAGTAGCGTTTTTTCTCGCCACTAAGTTCGGAACCTATCTGTAAAAAAACTAGTTTCAATTCATGTTCTTTTGGAATAAGACAGAACTCACAGCCTCCTGCGGTGTAAAAAAATTGAAAATCGAAGTTGCTCTCGCACCCTCTCGTCTGCGTACGCTCTCTCGCAGCATACTGTAATAAATTTTTTTCTGAAAATTCAACGCTGTCGATCTTCTTCAAACGATTCTTTTTCAAAAAACTAACTCCGACAGGTTGTAGAGTTTTGTTCGAGCTTCATTTTGCGATTTCAACTGTCTAAATTCGTTGAAAATTGAAAGACGAGTACCAAAAACAAAATTTTACACTGAAAAACGAGAATTTTTCAAGTATTTGACGTTCCACACGTAATTAAAACCGGATATCGAAAAATTAGCTCCGACAAAAGTTTCTAAATCAAGTTTTTCATCTTTTAAGCTATCGGGCATCGAATTTAGTTGAGAACTCGCTGACTAGTTCCATTTTTAAATGCGAGTGCGCATAAAATCAACGTGAATGTCGCTCAAAAAGGGGCTGCCTTTTTTCGAAGCAGCATAACTCAACTGACGGTCTGGCTAGCAAAAAACTTTCAACTGATGAAATGTGGCAAATACAAAAAAGAACAACTTTCTAGTTGATCACTTTTTTGTACCTATGCTCCTTGTCAAGTTAGGGCCTGTTTAACGGAAACTGACTGGTCACAACTTTGCAGAGAACTGTATGGTTGTTTTACGTCATCGATCGGATGTTCTTGTGAGAATTTTTCAAAAATATACTCAAAAATCTTATTTACTTAGTTTCGTATTACTTTAGAGATTTAAAATGCACTTCAATAAAAACTGCACTCCATACAAGCGGTTTAAAGAGGTGGCTTCTCTTTCAAAAGACATATCTCGGTTACCAGGCGAGTTACAAAAAACATTTCAACAGATGAAATATGTGGATTTGAATGGTGAACAACTTTTCAGTTGACAACTTTTTTATATCTTCCCTCCTCATTAAGATAGAACCTTTCAAACAGTTAGTACATAGTTTTGATCTGTTGCAGAATAAAGAAGATTTTTATCGTACAAAATTCAATTCATTTTGTTCCCTGAGTTCTCTTTTATGTATTCGCAATTTTTTATGCCAAAATACTTCCTCATTCTGCTGAAAATGGTCATAAATGACGGTGCACAGTAATTTCAGCTTGCGCGAGGCGAGAGAGTGCGCGTAAAGGAGAGGTGAAAAAGCGGCGCGACGTTTTCTCGATTTTTTTACACCGCAGGAGGCTGTGAACTCATTGCAAAAAATCCAAATTCAAACAACCGCGCTTTTGCTTAGTACGACGCTCCGACCTCCCGCCCTCGTCTGCTGTTTAGCAGCTGGTTTGTGGATTTTTTCAGCCAAAAAACTAACGATTTTATTGGATTTTTAACACGAAAATGGCACAGAATTTCTGGAAATCAAGTCATGCGTAAGATCTGCACTCCAGAAAAGCACAGAAAAGATTTTTTTCCAATTCAGGCAACAATGGATGTTTGACAAAACGGAAATTTGGAAGCAAAGAGGAGAAGACATGAAGGTGTACAGCGAGGAGGAGTACAATCGATTAAATATATTCTGGCCCAACTGTAAATATCTGAAATACTCTGAAATGGAAAGTTAAATATTGATTTTTCAGTCATAACAGCTGTGGCCACTGAATGTGCCCATTCGCAGGCCAATGTTGGGGTGAAGCTTCGGCAGCAGGTCATTGCAACAGCCATTGTCTATTTCAAAAGGTTCTATTTGAGGTAATACAAAAAGAAAAATCAATAAAATCGTGAAAACAGTCTGTTTTTCCAGACAATCCTTCCGCGACATGTGCCCATTCCTCGTCGCCTCCACTGCCCTTTTTTTAGCTTGTAAAGTCGAAGAGCACACCTCATTAAGTGTCTCCAGTTTTCTCAAAAATACTTCTTTAGTTTGTGAGTTTTTTTTAGTTAAAAATACTTTAAATATTTGGATCTTCCAGTACCAAAACGTTGGGGAGTGCCGTTCGAAACCAATTCCACCAAAAACGGAGTCGTCTACGATTCCGAGTTCATTCTCGTTGAAATTCTCGACTGCTGTCTCGTCGTCCATCACCCCTTCAGGCCGATGATCGAGTTTTTAGATGATTTCCGTCAATTCTCTCTATGTGCCTCTGGCACGAATACTCCGGTGAAAGACACTGATGCAATTGAAGCTCAATGCCAAAAAGTGGCGAATGACTCGTTGAGATGTGATGTTGGATTGATATTCCCACCGCATATCGTCGCGCTTTCTTCGATTATTGTGGCGATGGAGTTGATGGGAAGAGGGGAGGAATTGGAGGGATGGCTGGTTGAGGTGGATGTCGATTTGGAAAAGGTAAGCATGTGGGCTCTAGCAGAATGATTTCTTCGGAGGGAACTTTGAGCGTATCGCAGCCTAGTGGTTTAGAAGCCTCGTCAAGCTAATGATGTTCAATAGAGCACAATTGCAGGTAACCGACTGTGTAGATCAAATCTACAAAATGTACAATCTGTGGAAGTCGTTCGATGAAAAAGAAGAGGTGAAAAAGCTGATGGCCAAACTCCCCAAACCGAACTCCCCGATAGTCCATCAGCAGCAGCAACCGTCAACATCTAATAATTATTTCTAGAAATTTATTAATTTATTTCTCTCACCTACGTGTAGCATAGAATTCTGTCATTTTTCAACTCACCCTGTACATAAACTTTTCAAGGTTTCATTGTGTGGAAATCCAAATTCAAGTGGACGCGCTTTTGTCTGTTACGACGCTCCGACCTCCCTCCATCGTCTGCTGTTTAGCGGCTGGCTTATGGATTTTTAACCAAAACAGCTAACGATTTTACTAGATTTTAAAGACAAAAATGGCACAAAATTTCTGGAAATCTAGTCATGCGTAAGAACTGCATCTCAAAAAGCACAGAAAACACATTTTCCAATTTAGGCAACAATGGATATTCGACAAAACCGAAATATGGAAGCAAAGAGGAGAAGACATGAAAGTGTACAACGAGGAGGAGTATAATCGACTAAATATATTCTGGGCCAACTGTGAATATCTGAAAAAATCTGAAATTCAAAAAAAATTAGTTTTTTAGTCATAACAGCTGTGGCCACCGAATATGCCCACTCACATGCCAATGGAGGGTATAAGCTCCGACAACAGATGATTGCAACAGCAATCGTCTATTTCAAAAGGTTTTATTTAAGGTAATACAAAGAGGAAAAATCAATAAGCTCGTAGAAACAGTCTGTTTTTTCAGACAGTCCTTCCGCGACATATGCCCATTCCTCGTTGCCTCCACCGCTCTTTTTTTGGCTTGTAAAGTCGAAGAGACGAGTATCCCGACGAGTGCCTCCAGTTTTCTCAAACATACTTCTACAGTTTGTTAGTTTTTCCTGTTTGAAATACTCTGAATATTTGAATTTCGCAGTACAAAAGCGTTGGGCAGTGCCGTTCGAACCCAACCCCGCCAAACACGGAGGCATCTACGATCCTGAGTTTCTTCTCGTTGAAATTCTCGACTGCTGTCTCGTCGTTCATCATCCATTCCGACCGATGGCCGAGTTTTTAGATGATTTCCGTCAATTCTCTCTAAGTGCCTCTGGTACGAATACCCCGGTGAAAGACACCGATGCAATTGAAGCTCAATGCCAAAAAGTGGCGAATGACTCGTTGAGATGCGATGTTGGACTGATATTCCCACCGCATATCGTCGCGCTTTCTTCGATTATTGTGGCGATGGAGTTAATGGGAAGGGGGGAAGAGCTAGAGGGGTGGCTGGTTGAGGTGGATGTCGATATAGAGAAGGTAAGCTTGCACGGGCTCAGGCAGAGTTCAATTAAGCAAGTTCGCTCTAACAAAATGATTTTTTTCCGAGGAGACTCAAATTTCACACATTCTGGTTTTTAGGCGCCATTTTTTCCAGAAAATTGACGAAAAGCGACCAGTAGTTAACAATTTTTTTCAAATTGCTCGTCAAGCTAACGATATCCAATAGAGCATATTTGCATTTTTTTCTTTTCAAAAATGTGACTTTCAGGTCATCGATTGTGTAGATCAAATCTACAAAATGTACACACTATGGAAGTCGTTCGATGAGAAGGAGGAGGTGAAGAAGCTGATGGCCAAGCTACCCAAACCGAACTCTCCGATAACCCATCAGCAGCAGCAACCATCAACGTCTAATAATTATTTCTAGAAAATCATGTATATTTTTCTGTAAATTGTATCATATAATTCTGTCCTCTAACCCTTTTCATGTACGTTTTCCCAAAAAAGATCTCCGCAATAAATATGTATATTTTGTTTGTTTTGACGTCTCCGAACAAGAACAATTAGCCAAATCTATCAAAAAAGGAAATATTCGGCGATGAGGAGCGCGTGACTTTGCTCATCTTTTCCGATTTCTTTGGATTTTTTTCTTTTATTTTGAAACAACTTTCAAAGAACTTTTAAAGAAAACCACTTAACCAAAAAGAGCAAAAGCGGATATTTGCCGAACAAATGGGCGGTGAAAAAGTGTCAGATTTCTCTTGAGATCCTTGGACTCTTTGAGTGCTCACTAGACCCTGAAAATGTGTTTTATTTCTTTTTTTCGGGTTTTGTATGAAGTTTGATGCTAATTTTTTTGAATTAATGATTGGAACAGTTATTCACAGAATTGGGGGAAACATGCAAATGCGCTCCACTGAAAAACAAGGAATCAGGTAATTTTGTTACGCGCAAATTTGAAAAAGCTTGTTTTAAAGGCGGTTTTCGTAAGAACTCTTTACGTAAGCAACCTGCTAAACTCAAAAAAAATTTCGCAAAAAAAAATAATTTTTAGATTGTGTCTCCGTGGAGCGCATTTGCATTTCTTACTGTTGGTGCACGCCTTCAAATAAAACTTGACATATTCAATGATGGCAATCAGTGTAAAAGTAAGTGCTGGCCGAAGATCCAACAACTTGACACCCCCGATATCTCACCACGAAAACTACCGTATAAATTTAATTGCTACCGTAAGATTTATAGAATTTCATCAATTTTTATCGATTTTCAGCGATTTTTCTTTCTATTCCTTGGAAAAAAATTATTATCCGTTGAAAATCGATTAAAATCGATGCAACTCGATGAATGAATGAAAATTTCCGAAATATATTACGGTAGTTTTCGTGGTGAGATATCAGGGCTGTCAAGCTGTCGGATCTTCGGTCAGCACTTGCTTTTACACATGAAGCTTCAAGGCCCCAGACAAGGAAGTTGTTACCTCCATTCAAATTCTAAATGAAACACCTCCATTGTTTTATTCTCCCGACCTGCCCCACACATTTTTTGAAAAAAAAGAACCTTCAAAAAAGTTTCAAGCCCTCTTCCAAATCCCAATGAATCATCCTCCAAACCTCAAAAATCCAAGAAATCACGTCTTCCCACATGCACACTTCCCCAAGCGGCCGTCTAAACTTAATTTCCGTTCTTCCAAGAGAGAAACGCCTCGTTGAATATAAGAGAGAGAGAAATGCAAATTAACTTGATTTTTTCCACCACTCTCCGCTCCTGTCGAATAATTTTCCAGCCGTTTTCTCCTTCTTCTGAATCTCTTCTGGAAGAGATGGAGGAACAAAGAAACAAAGAGAAAAAGGGGAAAGAACCGAAGAAGTTCTTCAATTTCCGCCACTTTTCTCCTCTTTCTCCACTTTTCTTGTCAGGTTTTGCTCTTTAGGATTGCGCTCTGAAGGGCAACAACCCCGTGATTTTTCTTCTTTTTTTTCTGGATTGATAGAGTGTGACAGGAGAGTTGAGACTAAAATAGACTTGAGAAATTTTGGAGATCTGGAAATCTGACATTTTATGCTTTTGGCCAGATTCAACTAGTAATGATTAACTGGCAAAAATGATGCACGGTGAATTTTGCTTTGTCTTACTGTAGGGTCGCATTCCAAAAAGCTTCCGCAGCGTCGCGACTCAGCGATACGTAGGCATTTTTCTCATTTTGTTGAAGATTTAGAAATTAGAGCCTTACTGAAACCTGAAAATCTAGAAATCTTCCTCTGAAAATCTTGTCGATATGGCGACTTTCAGATGGAGATTTCCAGACTTTCAGGCTCCAGTGAGGGCTAGAAATTTCAGAATTCACTCTCAGGGACAGCTACTTTCAGACCACCAATTGGTAGAAAATTCAAAACACACGTGAGAAAAATATTCCCTTGTAAAAAATTATGCCATAAAACTACAGTATCCCTCCACTATAAAATAGAAAAATGCACTTACTCACCAACCAAAAACCTACCACCCATTCTTCAGAACCTTATTTCATTTTTCGTTCATAAAACATTTTCTTTCAATTTCCCCCTCCCCCTCCCCCTCTTTTATTCAGTTCAATTTCAATCAATTTCCGGTGGGTCTCTCCTATTCCCCCCTTCATTTTCCACTTCATTTTGCAACTCCATCTTCCTTCCTTCTTCAAGAAAATCCTCATTTTCTTTATTTTATCCACTCTTTTTCTCATTTATTTTCTCTCTTGTTTTTCCCAGATTTCTTGTTTTTAAATTCGCCCCGGGGAGTGTTTTTTAGGTTTACCTCTATCCGTGCTCTGCCTTCGGAATTCGTCATTCCAGAGAGAAGGGTCTCGTAAAAATCAGATTTCTTGGAACCTATTTTTGATTTTTTTGTTTGATTTTGTTCATTTGCTGTAAGGGTTACGGTAGTTTTTGAGAGGCTATCCCGAATCAGAACTGACCGTATCAGGACAAATCGGTCCGCATCGGGCCATCTGGCCTAAAATGGCCCGAATCGGCCCTCTGGGTCGATTTAGGTTGTCTGGCCCATTTCGGGGCGATTTAGGCCATTCAACCCAGTTTGGGCCGATTTTGACCATCTGGTCCAATTCGAGCCGATTTAGGCTGTTTGGGCCGATTCGGGCTGCTTGGGTTGACTTGGGCCGATCTAGGGTGTTTGGGCCGATTCAGGCTGTTTGGGCTGTTTTGAGCTGATTTGGGCCGATTTTGGCTGTTTGGCCCGATTCAGACTTTTTGGGCCGATTCAGGTCGATTTAGGCTGTTTGGGCTGATTTAGGCCGTTTGGGCCGATTTAGACTGTGTGGGCTGATTCAGGCCATCTCGTCCAATTTGGGCCGATTTAGGCCATCTGATCTAATTTGGGCCGATTTAGACCATCTGATCTAATTTGGGCCAATTTAGGCTGTTTGGGCCGATTTAGGCTGTTGGGGCTGATTTGGGCCGATTCTGGCTGTTTGGGCCGATTTTGGCTGCTTAGGCCGGTTCAGGCAATTTGGGCCGATTTAGGCTGTTTGGGCCGATTCAGGACGCTCTAGGCCTACTTTTGGCCAGCTCTGATTCTGGGTAGCCTCCTTTTTGATTAATAATTCTTTCCATCATTTCCATACCTATTCCAAGCCACGCCCACCTGAATAAAAAACCAAAAAAAGAAGCTACCGTACCCTCGCCGCAATTCCCATTTCCGGTTGAGTTCCTCTCCTCCTCCTCTCTAAAATGGATGAGAAGCCATCAATTTCGCACTTTTTCCCGTTCATCAACTCTTCAAAAGAGAAGAGTTGACACATAAAAAAGGGAGGGAGAGAATCAAAAAGAGCGAGAGACGGCCTCTTTTTGCACATGCTCATTTTCAATTATTCACTCTTTTCTTCTTCTTCTTTCGAGATAGAGTGTCCGAATGAGTGAACATGTTTTGTCTTCTTTTTTGTCTTTTGAGAGAAGGAGAGCTTTCTTGTATAGTTCAAAAGGACTGACTAGCATGACGTTTTCAACTAGATTTTTTGATTTGAGCTATGTTTGAGCATGCGCCATAGGGTCAAAAATATTCACACGGCCATGAAAAATTTTGAGTGTATCCAGCATAGCTAAAACTTCATTTTTGTAGTTGGCAACTTTTTTGTGAAATCATTTTCCTGGCAGATAGTGCTTGTTCAAAGAGGACTATTTTGCTCAGAATGATCCGAATCGGCCCGCTTGGTCCAAAACGGTCCAAATCGGTCTGCCTCGTCTGAATTGACCCGAATTATCGGCCCGAGATGTCCTGAAAAGCCTCGTTTGAACCAATATGACCTGTTAGGCCCGGTTCGGACCACTACATCCTGTTTGGCGAGATTTCAGCCTATTTACGTTGCGTGGCCTAGTTTGGGCCGATTTAGGCTGTTTGGGACAATTCAGGCTGTTTGAGCCGATTTTGACTCCTATCCTTTGACTTTGTGTGCTCAATCTCTCTGAAAATCTAGGTTTTCAGCTCCCAATTCATCTCTCAAAGATTCCTGAACACCCTCCAAACAACAGACACCCTCTCTAAGAAACCTCGTTCCCTTAAAAAGATCATGATGACCGCAAAAATAAATAAAAATAACAAATTTTATTTATTCATCTCTCTCCCTCTCTCTCCTCTATCCATTTTCATAAAACATCCCAAACATCCTCCCTATCCCTTCGACATAATTATTGAGCAAAAGCAGCTGAGAGAAAAGGAGAGTCGATCACAAATTAAAGGTTGTTATTTTGGCGGATTTCTCACAGAAAGCTCTCTCTCTCTCTCTCTCTCTCTCTCTCTCTCTCTCTCTCTCTCTCTCTCTCTTTCGAGGGGACATGTGAAAATGTATAGCAAAATTGGCAGTTTTCACCTGGTACTGACTGACAGCTCACTGAGTTCAGTGTTTTGTTTTTCAGAAAAAGTGAGAGCTCAACTTTTTCGGGGGAAGGTTAGACGATTCTTGGTTTTCAGTTTTCTCCGATGGTACCGATTTTCCAACAGTACTGCATGCTCAGAGCAGTATATCTCCGTTGCCTTTAGAGCTATCAAAAAAATTTTAACTAACAACATGCTAGAAATGTATTGTTAAGCATTTTACTAGTTGACCACTTTTTGACAACTCTAAAGACAACCGAGATATGCTGCTCTGAACATGTGTACCCCACCCCTACCGTGAAGCCTGTAGCAAAAGTGAACGCAGTACTGCATGTTGAGAGCAGTATATCTCAGTTGTCTTTAGAGCTATCAAAAAATTTTCAACTAATAAAATGTTCAAAATTTTTAATTGAACATTTTATTAGTTGACTACTTTTTGATATCTATAAAGACAACCGAGATATGCTGCTCCGAACATACGATACTGGGTGTGCCAGGAATTACGGTAGCACTCCCCACGTAAGCTTTGGTGAACCTACATCCCCCCAAACCTCATAAACCTCATGAAAATCCAATAATCCACAATTTCCTGAACCCATTTTTCTTCATGCATTCCGATTGGGGCAAACAATTCCCGAGAACAATTATGCCCGCCCCAATCTTTACGAGTATATAAGTCACTCTCTCCAGGAAATGGCACATGAAATCATACGTACTTTTTTCCTTGTTTTACTTTAAGTATTTCTCGAGAGTAGAGGGTTAAAGAGGGGACATAAACTTTTAAGACCCCCTCATTATTCATTTTTCCAAAGTCATGTTTAGTTGTGTTTCTCCTGGAATTTTTAATCTTCCACTGGGATTACTGTGTGTCCCATGAACCTGCGAATTCTCGTTTTTCTCGAATAATTTGTGATCTTCAGCTGTTGAGCATGAGGGAGGAGGAGAAAATATAATTATGTAGTGGTTGTCAATCTCTTAGATTTCAAGTTATTTATGGAATATATAATCAGATTTTAGGCTCCGCGACATTTCGAAACCGTTGAAAATTATTTTTGGAAAAATTTTTTCCGAAAAATTTTTTTTCGAAAAAAGTTCCAAATGTTCTATAATTTTTCAGAAAATCGAATCAAAAAATTTGAAAATTTCAAGCCTTATTTTCAACGGTTCCGAGATGTCGCGGCGCCAATAAAGTTACAGTAACCCCCTGCATTCCTCCACATTCTGTTTACCCTCCATCAAATTTTCTCGAGCTACGTCAAAAATCAAAAATTCGCTACTCAAAAATGTACTCTCCTTTTCACCGATCTCCTTCCTTTTATGTGAAAGAAATCCGTGCATTTTTTATGACATGGAGAGAGAGAGAGAAAAAAATATCTTATTCTCTTCGATATTTTCTGTTTTTTCAGGAATGTCATATGATTTTTTCTTTTTTTCTCCCGAATGATTAGACTAATTTGAAAAGAGTGTCTGAAAAATAGGTTGAGTCAGGTTACACGCGATTTTGAGATATGTTCTTGTCAGTTTTTTTTTGTTTTGCACACCATGTGGATTTGAAATTTTCTATAAATTGGTGGTCTGAAAGTAGTTGTCCCTGTGAGTGGATTCTAAAATTTCCAGCCCTCACTAAAGCCTGAGAGTCTGGAAATCCCCATCTGAAAGTTGCATTGAAAATCAAGGGGCGGGTCAGATTTTCAGAGGAATATTTCCAGACATTCAGGCTCCAGTGAGGTCTAGAAATTTCAGAATTCACTCACAGTGGCATCTACTTCAGCCCGCCAATTAATAGAAAATCCCAACCCCATGTGAAAAAACATTTCCTTATGGGTTCTGAATTCCAGCAAAAAATGGCTCGACGCCGAAAACTCTCCCCATCCTCTCCACAAGTGGATCATCGAATCTTCTCAATCTACTCGCTGACCATTTCATTTGTGTACATGCTCCGAATCGCTTTTGAGTTGGTCGCCATGAAAAGTCAGGAGATGGATATTCAGTGGCAAGGTAGTACCTTATGAAGTCAGGGGTGTGCGGAACGGAATTCTGAATTCCGAATATTTCGAAAATTTCGTTCTTTTTCGGAAAAAAATTCCGACCGGAATGCTCCGACCAAAAAAATTCAGAACCAAATTCCGGCCGGAAAAAAAAACCTCTAATTTTCATTTTCAGTCACCGAATGTCTCTTCGTCGTCTTTGGTGTCCTCATCTCGATTGCTCTACACAATGCTTATGATACAGTAAGCTTTACAATTTTTTTGTCAAAAAAAAACCCGCAGCCGCAGTTCGAACCCTTTTTGAGTTTTACCATGTCTACTTGTTCCAGCGTATCTCCCTAATCTCAATCTCCTGGACCATTTGGATGTTCATCAACACAATCTTCGCACTTTTCGTCGTCAACTCGGATATTATTCAGGTTCTCGAGCTAATTCATCGTTATCAAATTATTTTGTTTTCAAATTTCAGCTGGTAATCAAACGAATCCAATCACACATCGTGTTTAGTCCACTGGATGTGGTGAAGTTCATCTTAGATGTCATTCACTTCTTCAATATTCCTGTTTCGGTAAGTCTCGGATTCGTCCTCGAAAGTCGTGGTCGAGTTCCGAGAACTCGACGACACCGATATCACTCCACGAAAACTACCGTATAAATTAAATTGCTACCGTAAGAAATTTTGAAAATGTTTATTTATTCATCGATTTTCAAAGAAGACCCCTTGAAAAATCGCTGAAAATTGATGAAAAATTCGCTAAATCTTACGGTAGCAATTAACTTGATACGGTAGTTTTCGTGGTGAGATATCGCGGCCGTCAAGTTGTCGGATCTTCGGCCAGAACTGATTTTTACACCGTAATACAATTTCAGCTCTACTTCATCTGCGTCTTTCTGGTCTCCTCGAAAACCCACAAGCGTCGCCGTTCGCGCAAAAACAACAATAAGGTTGCTCTTTCAGGTAAGCAAACGCGTTCTGCTGCGAAATCCGGCGGCAATTTAAAAATAAATTTCTCATTTTTTGTCATCTAATACACTCATTTATCTTGATCGAAAACGATATAATTGAAAAAACAAGAATCGATAAAAGCTTTTTTGAATTACCGCGCAATTTCTTTTGCGCACTGGAGCGCTCTTGCTTTCCCACTAAATTTCTCAAAATTCCAGAGAAGAACATCATCAAAAAGCAATTCGAAGTGTCCAATGTGTTCGTTGGCGACGAAATGGTCTACTATGTCTGATCTCAATGCTAATCTTGTAATTATTTTTTCACAGAAATTCCTAAAACTCTTATTTTTGTCGGTCATTAATTTTAATAATAATAATAACGATAATAAAACTTGGTCTTATTGGTCACAGTAGCAAATCGGGCGGCACAATTCCAGAAAATTCAGAAAAAAACGCGGGAATGATGTAGTGTAAAACAGTGGGAGTGAGAGAAAGTCATCAGGAAATAAAGAAGAGGGACCTAGAAATAAAAATAAAGCATTTGAGTACGAATAGATCAATAGAATTGGCAAAAAAAGCAGCACAGAAAGTTATTCAGTCTTCGGCAGCTTCTCAATGATACAACGGACCATTCCGGCGGCGCGGACAGCGGCATGAGCCTGCCAAATCTTTCCGGCACGACTCTGTCCATAGTGATAGTCGGAGATGCCACGAATCAGTGCCCACGAGCGAACACACGATCCGACGACGGCGCCAACCACCGAGTCGAATCCAGCGTCCATGCAACGGATGCCAAATGATTCGGCGAACGATTCGCGTATCTGTCCAAGCGTATCCTCCTCTCCGCCAATCGTTTTCTCATACTTTTTCATCGCCGACATCGCTCCAACTGTTCCAAGATGGATTTCGGATCCACCTTCACGATTCTCATTCGGATGAGGCATCACAACCACATTTCCCTTAGAAACAGCCATCGCCAACACGTCAGTCGACTCGGGCGGTGCCTTCCATTCCACGTCTGCAGCAGAAGCAGTCAGGCTACGGATGGCTTCTTCGGTGGCTGCGTTCCACGAGTCGACGAGCTCCTGGCCTCCAGATTCGACGATTTTCTCGATGACCTTATCCTCAGAGTCCCAGTTTCGAACATCGAATCCAGTTATCTGCTCAGTCATTCGGTCAAACAACAAATCATGAGCGTAGACGTATTGATGCGGTCGCGACGCCGACACAATCACATCACCGAGACGGGCGTGAAGAGAGGCATCTGTGAAGTGTGGCACGGCTCCACCGACACCGACAATGAAGACGTGTTCAATGTTCTGGAAGTTTCCGAGAAGACGTGTTGTAATCGATCCGGCTGATGTGATCGCCTCACGAGAGTCGCCGATGAGAGCGAGTTTTGTGGCGACGACGCGGTGGGCACCGATTCTGGAAGGAGAAAACATTATTGATTGGTTTGGCGCACGAGTTCAGCAGGGGCCCCTTCGGAAAAAAATGCTGAAATTTCAGAAAGTGCGCTCCGCCGTAAATTTTTCTAAAATCTTTCGAAAACTCATTTTTTAGCGGTTTTGGCTCGATTTTCTGCCAAATTTCTGATTTTCTGTCTCTTCGGATGTTTCTTTCACTTTTCGCATTTCTGCACTAGAATCGGATTGAAAAACACTAAAAATGAGTTCTCGAAAGATTTTGGGAAAATGTACGGCGGAGCGCACTTTCTGAAATTTCAGCAAATTTTTTCCGAAGGGTTGGTGTCAAAAAAGTAAAAATTAATTACCTTCCAAGTGTGTAAACATTCGATTCGCCTCCCGATTTGTACTTGTGAATTGTGGAGGACTCCTCGATGAGCGCGTCGACAGCTTGCTTCTCAACGAACAAGCACGAGATGATGGCGACTGTGGGTTGTTGTTCGGCGCTGAAAAATCAATAATTTTGATTTGAACTATTAAGAAAATGACAAATCGTACCCATTGCCAGCCGACGTTGAAGCCGACGCATTCCTGTGTGCCTCCAGACTCTCATCGACTTTTCGGGTGTCCACACGAATCCACTCATCCCCAACGTTTCTCACAATTCCAGTCGCCTCCAATTCTTGCAAATAGTTGAGCGTCTCTTCGTCGGAACATCTCAAACACTCCGATATTGTCGATGTGGGCAGTCCGTTGGGAAAGGCGTGCTCGAGAATCTCTTGCACGTGTCCGATGGTCACTTCTTCGAGTTCTGAGCCGGAATCTGGAAGGAAAAAGGATTGATTTTCGTGGTGGGTATCGGGGTAGGAAGGGAAGATTTTAACAGGGAGTTTTGGTTGGAAAAGAGTGTGAATTGTGAGTTTTTGGGGGGAAAACTGTGAGAAGTCAATAGGAAAAATCACAATTTTCAAGGACATAAGCCTACCTTTCCCAGGTCTCGAGATTCCTGAATAAAATATTTTTGTATTTTATCATAGCTATTCAGGGAATTATCGGCAAGTTGCCATGCAAATTTACCAGATTGCCGCTGAAAAACGGCAAGCTGGTAAAATTGCACGGCAACTTGACGATTGCTTGCTAAATGATTACGGCAAGTTGCTGAGAGCTTGGCAAGCAAACAGCAAAATTCTGTTGCGGCAAATTGCCGTTTTCTCAGGCAACTTGCCTAATTTTCTGGCGATTTGCCGTTTTTGCTGGCAATTTTCCGAAAAGCGGCAAATTGCCGCTGATTAGCGATATATTTGATCCAATTCGTGATGCTAGCTTTACCAGAAAAAACGCTCTAGTGAACGATTGCCACGTGGATATTTTACTCAAAATCTAAATTTCAAACCACCGCCAACACGGGAAACCGTTCAATAGAGCATCCTTTCTACGTGTCAAAACTTACCATATTGTGTAGCATCTGGAATCGCCACCTGCTCATCTTCATCCACAATTTTATAGTCGATGACGACCTGAGCAATCTCTGGATACTCTTTTTGGAGCAGTGTCATCGCACGCTTCATGAACGAGACGTAGTCTTTCGGCAGATTACTCAACAAGTTTCTGAAGAACTTGTGCACCACACTTCTGCCAATATCCAAATCCACGTTTTTGCGAAGCTTGAAGAACAACGATCGTTTCTCTTGAACTTGTTTCTGTTCTTTGTCCATCAAGTGAACGCTGAACGAGAGGGAGACGTCGGCGGTGGATTCTGAAAAGTCTGGAGGCGGAATTAGTCGTTATCCTTTGTTTCAGTGCTTACCGAACCCAGCTTTCTCATCGAATCGATTGATTATCAGTCCGGCATGTTGGCCACCTCCAATCAACAGAACTTTGTCTGATTTTGCAGTTTCTTCGCTGAAAAAAACTATTTTCATGTCAAAAAACTTTTTGAAAAAGCTCACCGATGAATTTTCACAATGTTATGATCGGGATGCTGTTTTATAGACGTTAAAACTACCAAATCACCTTTTGCAGTTGTCATTTCGACTGAAAAATGATTGGTTTTGAGAATTATGTGAGAGAGAAATGCGAAAATTTTCGAAATATCGGAGAAAATGCTGAAAATCTGGAAAAAAATTGCGTGAAGTTTAAAAAATAAAAGTTCGCGCCAACGAATTAAGTGGAATTTCGGAGTGTCGTTGGGCGTCGGCATAGCGCCAAATGCAAGAAAAATCTGTATTTTTTCAGAGAAAACTGGATTTTTTTCAGATTTTTATTCGATAAATGCTGAAAAAATTCCCATAAATCCATGAAAATCGAAGAAAAAACTACTCTGAAACAAGCGCGCTGCCCTAAATTGACTCAACCAAAAACAAAAGTAAAATCGTATAAAAAGTCTCCATTGGGAATTTTAAATTCACTGAAAAAAGAGGGAGAGCACATCGCTCATCTTTTTTTCCTTGAAAAGTTTTCTATCTTTGTTTTGTTTCTGCTCATCCTGTGCTTCGCGATTCACACAGATAATGGACTTGGTCGGGGCGGAAGAGGGAGAGGGAAGGAGAAGATTTCTTCAAGATTGAAAAAGTATATATATTGAAAGTTGTAAACTAGACTGAAACAAGAATGTGTTTATTGGAAAATGAGATAAGTGACTAACAAAAAATTTCATAATAACACATTTTCCACAAATCTCTCTCTGGCACTCAAAGATCATTGCGAAATGACAAAGTGCCTCAAATTACGGGGGATGGAAACCAAAAACATTTTTCGAGGAGATTTTGTAGTTTGGGAGGTTGATCGTTTTATAGCACTGTTTTATAGTTTGCTGGGAAGAATTCTTTACGAGGTCAAGAATGATTGTCAAGATTTATAGGAGAAAGAAGGGAATGGGAAATGAGTTTTTGAGAAAAAAAAAGGTCAATGAAAACGTCTATTTTATTTTAGGGTAAAGGGTGCACTCTTCTAAATAAGAAAAGTCATAAATTATTTATATGTGAACAATTTCGGCATGAAGCTCGACGGCCGCGATATCTCACCACGAAAACTACCGTATAAATTTAATTGCTACCGTAAGAAACTTCGGAAATGGTTTTTTATTTATCGATTTCCATCGATTTTCAATGGAATCATTTTTTTCTCAGGAAAAACTTGAAAAAATGTTAAAAATCGATGAAAAATGATAAATAATTTACGGTAGCAGTTAAATTTATACGGTAGCTTTCGTGGTGAGATATCGCTGCCGTCAATTCGGCCACAACTGACATTTTCAGAGATTTTGTGTGAACAATTTCGACCCTAAAACGATAAAAGTGGTTCCCGATGGGACTGGCAGCAGGAAACAAGGAAATGAATCATCCAATTTTTTTGCATAAATTTTCAGAAAATTCTTGAATAACAATAACAGAAAGGGGCGGGGCTCAGGAAGAAAATTCTAGATTCCACAAGTTTCGAAAAACCCTCGAAAATCAATAAAATTCGTGTTTGAGGAGGTCTTAACATAAAAAGAAGTGTACAAACTTTTCGTGTTGACTTTTCAGATAACACAACCTTTCTCTTGTCGGTCGGCATAGGAGGACAAGGAACGTTTCGTTTTATGATTATGTTGATGACCACCATAACAAAATGGCGGGTGTAAAAGGACAAGGGAAAGGTTAGATGTTAGAGGGGAGGGATGGGAAAATTGTTGGGTTGAAGCAGGCGGATACTCAACTGCTATGGGGGTAATCAACTGCTACTTTAATTTTTTATGTCTCAACTGCTTTGAAGATGTTCAAAATAACAGTTGATCCATAGCAGTTGAGACACCGGCCCTCCATGTCGAACACTTCAAATTTTGGGATTTTTCCCAGATTTTTTCGAAAATTTCACAGGATTTTTGTCGTTTGAGGACAGCGGCCCTCGGACCGGACCGGCAAAATTCTGATTGCGGCCCGGCCCGCTCCGACCAGGCCATATGCACGTATGAAGAGTCTGTTCGAAGCCTCAAAACGAAAAATCAGACTAAAAGTCTACAGAAACCATTTTCTCACAGTCAGCACATACAAAGAAAGCCAAAAATCGACTATTCAATTGAATTTCGATTCGATTCCAACAAAAAAAAGAAAAATGAAACCCATCCCGGAAACATCGCATGTTTCTTTGTGCTGTGTGAGATAGGACGACGAAACGAAAAATGGCAAAAAGCGGCGGGAAGAGTAGTCAAATAAGGGAGCAAACAATATAAAAAGTGACCACCACCCTCTCCCCTCCAACTCGATTACCAGCTGACCAACATTTTTTTTTGTCACGACCAAAAAAAAAGAACTTGTCTAGATAAAATCTAAGAGAATTCTGGAAGAAAATCAATACAGAATTCGTCAATTCTTCCACGAAATGTCCTTGGGGAGATCCTCAGCTTGTCCAGCCTTCTTCTTCTTCTTCACACTTTTTGTTTCACCCCTCTTCCTCTATTTATGGGATACAAGGAGGGAGAGACTGACCATCATCAAGGACATATACAAGGCGACAAATGAAGGGGGAACGGAAAAAAAACGAAAAGGATGGATGGAGGAAGAAGATGATGGATTAACTGGATGAAGGACGGTTAGGTTTTGGAGAAGGATGGGTTTTGAAATAGAAAGGCGTTTTCAGAAGTAAGCGCTTCAACGAAACTGATCAAGTGGGAAAAAAATTTGTGACAAGGCAATGTTTTTCTCACGTGGTTTTGGATTTTTCTACAAATTGGTGATTCGAAAGTAGCTGTCCCTATAAGTGGATTATGAAATTTCTAGCCCTCACTGGAGTCTGAAAGTCTGCAAACCTTGCTCTGAAAGTCGCCATATTATTGAAAATCAAAGGGCGGGTAAGATTTTCAGAGGAATATTTCCAAACTGCCAATCTTCAGTGAGGGCTAGAAATTTCAGATTCCACTCACAGGGAGACAGCTACTTTCAGACCACCAATTTATAGAAAATTCCTAACCCATGTGAAAAAAACATTCCCTGTATAGATCTCGTAAAATCAATTATGATTGAAAAATTTTCACAAAAAATCTAGATAAACATCCAGAAAAAAATTTTCAGAATTTTCAACCGACTTATGACTTCTCAAAGTTAATTCCAGCTTGGAACCCCCAATATTCGAGGCTACTCCGAATCAGAACCGGTCGAATCAGAACCAAAGTTTGTGATCTTGTGGGGACTCTGATTCTGAGAAACCAGGGGATGAAAATATATGAAAATGTAGAGAAAATAATTCTCTATCGAATGATATCAATTTCATATCAGATTGTTTCAGAAAATGAGCACCAAAAAGTTCAATAACTGTAGCTCTCAGTACTACAAAATTTCAATTTTCCAGATTTGTGAAAAACTTTCTGAAACAACCTTATATGAAATTAACACCATTCGATAGAGAATTTTTTTCGCCACAATTTGTTATATTTATATCCCCAGTTTTTGCAGAAACAGAGTCCCCGCAAGGTCACAAACTTTGGTTCTGATCCGGGTTAGCCTCCAATACCCAGAGCTATTTTGAGAACCGCTAGGCTTTTGGAGGTTCCAGAAACATCTGTTTTTTTCGCATTTTTGGAACCTTTTTGACTTTATCCTCAAGGTATTGTTGACCATTTTCTCGTACAATGACTCTTAAGTCAAAAAATTTTGAGAAAATGATCAATTCTCCTGTGATAAACCAGTAGGATCCAGTACAAAACTTAGTGAAGCTCCTGAATTTTCTGAAAGTTGACAACAGGTTCTGAAGTTTTTTAAATACGTATTTATCTAGATCGATGATCTCTATCTAGATCGATATGGTTGACCTAGTCTTGGAAGGCCCTTTCCCACGCAATTAGGACTATTTTACCCCCTTCCCTTTATTATTGTCCATCAAGATTAAGTTTACACCAATGGTAAAAATCAAAAACCAAAAGAATTTTTGACAAATTACTGACAGTTACACCGAGATTAATAATAATTAGCCTAATCCGAGGGAGGATGGAGTCTAAAATAGGGCTGACTCCCCCTATAAAAGGCCTCCTCGTCTCTCAGTGAATCATTCATTCATTCGGACCACCATCCACCATCCCGCTCCCCCCTCTCCTATTCAAAAAAAATGGCCCCAAACACCACCACCACCTATGCCACCGTTGTCAAGAACGGTTATTCGTGGCCAGAACTGTGCAAGTTCGCCCCACAAGCCCCAAGTCTTGAGGCATTCCACATCACCAATGGGCAGGTGAAACTTCAGAAGGTGGAGTGCCCAAAAAACGGGGCTGGAGTCAAGTTCCAGTCGAAACAAGTGGAGAGTAAGGTTAGTTTTTCTTGAATTCCTATTTTCTAAACCTAAAATCAATGTTTTTTTTCAGATCACCTCTCAAGTATGCTTGTTTGAGAACGGGGCTCCAGGCTCGGAGTTCAACGGCCACCGCGACAGACTTGGAGCGGTGAGCAAGGAACTCCAGAAGGCACTGACGGCCTCCTTCCCAGATGTCGAGATCTGGCAAATTGGGTCGTTTGCCGCCGGCTTCGACATTCCGTCGTCCGATCTTGACTTTACCATCAAGGTCGAGTCGTTGGCGGGATGTAAGACGCCGGCGGCAAAGTTGAACATTATCAAGGAGAAGCTGGCTAAGGAGCAGGAGGCGTTCAACGTCAAAAGGGTCGTCGGAGGAAGAGTGAGTTTTTGAAAATATTGATTTTTGGGTTGGGGAGTACTGTTTGTCTACAGCAGAAGACTGCGGCCCTTAGGCAAGGCTGTCGGATCGATAGGCCCGATTGAGGTAGCCGCGGTTGACCTTTGACGTGGTTGGTGACGTGGTCTCTGACAGTCTCTTGCCTTTTGTTTGACGGCCTTCCTCGTGTCTGACAGGTCAAATGTTCCCAGGTAGGCAAGGCTGTCGAATCGGGCGGTCTACTTGCAGCAAAAAGCCGCTGGTGGCTGTCTGTCAGCCTGCCCATTTTGACGTGGCCTAGCTTTTTCCACGGCACCCGCAGTCCTCTGCTGTATAATTCATAGGGTTACGCACACTATGTTCCCATAAGCCCCCTTTTTCTTTCAGGTCCCAGTGCTCGTCCTCCAACACAGGGCGACCCAAATCGACGTCGATGTCACCATCGACAACGACACGCCAAAGCTGAATACCCAGTTTTTGATCTGGTATTCGCAGGTGGACGCCCGCGTCGCTCCCCTGGTCCGTGCCGTCAAGTACTGGGCATCGGAGACCGGGGTAGAGTGCTCCAAGAAAGGCAGATTGAACAGCTTCTCAATCTGCCTCCTGGTGATCCATTTCCTGCAGAAAGGTGTCTCCCCAGCGGTCCTGCCAAATTTGCAGGAAACGTTTCCGGAGATCAACGGCGAGATCAAGATCTCCGCCGATCCGAGCAAACGGAGACACCTGGCAGAGGACCTCCGACGGCAAGGATGGTCCCAGCAGAATACGGATAGCCTGGGAGCACTCTACCTGGGATTCTTCCAGTACTACCGGAAGTTTGAGTAAGTTTCCTTTCTAGTTCTTCCCAGCACAATGAGGGTTTTTTTCAGCTTCACGACCCGGTGGATCTCCATCAAGCGTGGAACCTCTTTGGTGAAGAGGTACGCCAAGGACCGTTCCCCCACCCAGGTCCATCCACGCGGCTACATCGTCGTGGAGGACCCCTTCCTGATCACTCCCTGGAACTGCGCGGGCACTGTCCGACAGGGGGACATCTTCCAGAGAATAATTGAAGAATTTCAGAAGTCTTATGACTTGATTCTTAATCATAAGACGATTTTCTTCAGGAATAGTGTCCGAAGGGAAGTGATCGTGAAGGAAGGGAAGGAGAGGGATCGATTGGATTGGGGATGGATCAACCGGTACACTGGACGATATTACCCCTGGGAGAATATATTCATCGACTTCACGGAGGCAGCCATCGACTGGGAGAAGCGTAGAACGATCGGACGTTGGGAACCTTGGCCGGAACAGATGGCGTGGTATTAGAATTTGTTTTGAATTTTTTTGGTTTTTTTTTAAAATCCCGGTTAATAAAGAATTAGTTAGTGATGTTGTTTTGGTGGTTTAGATCATTTCGTATGCCTAATTCTCGTCTATATACTAAGCGGCAAGCTCTGTCTGTCTCTCTGTCTGTCTGTCTGTCTCTCCAGCACTTGTCACAGTGCTCTCGAACCGTTTGGTACCATATTTGGCATACAGATATGGGTCCCCGAGCGCTTCAATTTTATAACGTTTAGAGCTAGGATTACTGTAGGATTACGGTAGTTACAGTAGTCCGAAAACACCAATGGCAAGCTGTGGATGGAGAACCTTCCAGAACGTTCTTTCCCTTTCCAGAAACTTCTGGAAACTTTCAGAAACGTAAATACATGTAATTTTTTTTGTGGTGATTCTAATTTTGATAAATTTGGTGGGATTTTGAATTTTCAAAGTTTTTGGAGGCAATTCAAATCTTGAAAATTTTGGCGGGTTTTTGAAACAGTCAATTCTGAGCGTGAAACAATCAAAATATGTTGTATTACTTCTCTTTCTGACGTGACCTTTCCCCGGGCGAAATTTCGCCACGTTGCTGTTTTCCACGTCATCATCCTCTACAATTTTTTTCAAAACTCTCTTCACTTCACTATTCAAACTGACAGGCAGAAGAATTTTTGGAATTTCTGGATCTCATTTCAAAAGACATTTCAAAAGAAAATCATGGCTCAACCACTGACACCACCACCGAACCTGCTCGGGCTGACTTTTCCAACGGCTACCGAATTCATTCCGACGACCACCACTGCCGTTTCTATTTTGAGTATTCCAGCTGGAGCGTGAGTTGAAAATACTAAATATCACCGGTAGAGAAAAATTCAGAGTTGTCATTTTCATCGGTGTCACTTTCCTTCTCTGCTACCTCATTCCCATCATTATCAGTTGTGTTTGTTGGTGGAAATCTCGACATGATGATAGACTGGTAGAGTACGACACCCTTCCAGTAGACCAGACAAAAGAAGCGGAAGTTTTGAATGCTGTTCATGAAGAAAAACGGAAAAACTATAAGGAATACGTTAAAACGTTCAAGGAAAAGTTTTCGAAACCAGACGAAGCAATTGACGATTTGGTTGATGGAGAAGTGTGGGTGGAGAGGAAGGATATCATTGGATCCAGTGATGATTATGATCCAACGGCGGCGGTTAAGGAGGAGGACGATGGTGGGAAGGATCGAAAACAACCAATGGAAATGAGTGCCAGTAATCGTGAGTTTTCTGGAAAATAGAGGCTCATTCAATACTGGTTGCTCAGAGCGGCATATCTCGGTTACCTTTGAAAATCTCAAAATTTGGTCAACTAAAAAAAGTTAATCATTACATTTTAAACATTTTGTTAGTTAAAAATTGTTTGATAACACTAAAGACAGCTGAGATATGGCCCTCTGAATATACAGTACTCCGCTTACCTTTGTTACAGGCTTTACGGTAGGGGTGCACATGTTCAGTGCAGTATATCTCGGTTCACTTTAGAAATTTCAAAATTTGGTCAACTGTAGAAATGTTTATCAATGCATTTTGAACATTTTATCAGTTTAAAGCATTTTGATAGCTCTAAAGACAACCGAGATATGATGCTTGGAACATACAGTACTGCGCTTATCTTTGTTACAGGCTTTATGGTAGGGGTGCACATGTTCAGAGCAGTATATCTCGGTTGTCTTCAGAGTTACAAAAATGTAATCAACTGAAAAAATGTTTATCAATACATTGTAAACATTTTATTAGTTGAAATCTTTTTGATAGCTCTAAAAACAACCGGGATATGCTGCTCTGAACATAAACCTTTACTACAGAGTTTACGGTATTGAATTCCAGGCCTCACCATCCAGCCATCCGTTTTCGAGAAGCTGTTCAAAAAGATGATTTTCAAGCCAACCCTTCTCGAAATTATGAAATCTGATGAGCGTGATCCATCCAAGTCTCTTGTCCAGAATTGGTTTGAGTACTGTCAACCGGATTTCGAAATTCCCGCGGAGATTGTGGCGTTGAGTATGTTGAATCACGATTCTTGCATGTGAGTTTTTTTTCCTTGGGAGCAGCAGGATCAAAAAAAGGTAATTTTTACAGAGACCCTGAAGTTCATACATGGGACGAGACTGCCTATCTTGTTGATGATCAACACTTTATCCACGCCTCCGTCGTCCCGATGCCTGGAGAGGGGGAGACCGGAAAAGCGATCATTTGTCAAGCGCCGATGGATAAGACGTTCCTTAAAAAGAAGGACACTCGTAGACACTTCTGGAAAATGGTGTTCGACACGAAGGCGGAGTTTATAGTGATGGCATGTCAGAACGTAGAGAATAAGAAGGTCAAGTGTGGAAGATATTTTCCGGAGAAGTCGGATCAAGGGGCTACTTATGAGGATATGTCGGTTAGTTCTTAATAATTGAGATGCCCCAAAAAAGTCATTTATTTTCCAGATATCCCTAACGGACGCTCGCGAAATGTATCAAGGTGAACTGATGGTCCGATGCTTTATGATTACCAACAAGGGCAAAGATGAGACTAGAAAAGTGGTGCATTACCAGTTTTTGAAATGGAAGGAGAGATCGATTCCAAGTGGAGAGTTGGCTTTGGAGGCTTTCAAGTTTGTGAATAATCAAGTTAGACGGCAGAAGGTATATCTATTTTTTGGGCTCCCTAGCTCCGCCCCCTTTTTAGTTACGGTTGCTCAAATTTAGGCCTACTTTGAGCACGCGTCAAGCAGTCAAAAATTTTTCTACGGCTTAAAAATGTTTTGTACGTGCCAAGCATACCTAGAACTTAATTTTTGTAGTTGACAACATTTTTGTGCGACCACTCACTCGGGAGATAAAGCTCGTCCAAAACACCTACCTGTCAGAAATGGCTTGTTATCGAAATTTCGATGATTTCAAGGGCCCTTCATAGAACGAGCTGTATCTCCCGAGATAGTGGTCGTACAAAAAAGTTGTCAACTACAAAAATGTAGTTCTAGCTATGCTTGATACGTGGAAAATTTTTCGCAACCCTAGAAAAACTTTCAGCTGCGTGGCTCATGCTCAAAGTAAGCCTAGATCAGCGAAAATCAACTGAAAATGGCAACATTTTTATTTCAGAAACCCTACATCTGCCACAGCTCCCTGAGTACTGGACGTGCTTGTGTGTTCGTCGGAGTCGAGTACATGTGCTCAATGATTTGTAACAAACGTCGTGCCTCCACCCACTACTATCAAATCGATTTCCGCACCAAACGAATGGGAGCACTTCAGACTGGAGAGCAGCTGTATTTTGTGCAGAATATGGCATTTGAGTTGTTGATTAAGGTGATTTTTCCAGAGAATCATACAACTAGAATATGTTTTTTTCTAGGAATTCAACTTCTACAAATTCCAACCAGAAATGAAAATTGAATGGGAACGTCTTGCTCACTACTACGAGAAAGGAGAGAAGAATCGTCAAGATTTGAAAGAGCTAGAGGCTTTTGAGATTGAAAAGTTCAAAGAAAAGATCCCGTTCACTTCGAACGGAAAGAAAAAACCAATTCTGACAGTGACTGCTCCAAGAGTAGTAGAGGAGAAGAAAGATGCCACTTTGGAAGAGCTGAAAAGTCGAATGGAGGCTGTGAAAAAGACAAAATCTACAATGAAACAGGCTGCTAGTAGAGGTACAAAAGGAACTACAGTCACTAAAGAAGGAACAGCAACTAAGGATGGTACAGTAGACAAAACCACTGGTGCGACTGCAGATCATACGGTATGTATTTTTTCTCTAAGCTTGCCGTAAGAAATTAGCAAGCAATCGGCGATGATGTTCTGGGCCAAGCGGGCCTCTGGGCTCTGCCGGACCTTGGAAATTTGTGGGAAGCCCCACCCGTCACAAGTATGTTATAAAGAAACGTTTTCAGTTGAGTCAGCTTCCCACCCTACCGGCGACGTTGCCAAAGCAGGATAACGTGGAGAATATGGATCTGGATGCAGAGGACAAATAGTGGTTGGAACAACTGGGACACAATATAATAAATTCATTTCATTTGGTTTTTTTGTCCGGTTTTTTTTGTGAATATGAAAGTTCTGGACCTCGTTGAACTGTTCAGCATTATTCATAATTGCTAAATCTCAATTCTAAGCAATTCCATCTTCTGCCCCTATTTCTGCTGACTCATAAATGTCTCACCGACTAGAAAAACAATGAGAAGAAGAGATTTAGACGGTTAGGCGGCAGTGATAAGGAAGACAGTAGTACAAAGCAATGTAAACATGAGGAAAAATTAGTGGGATATAAGGAACAATCAAGCGGGATATTCTCATATTCTTTTTCTTTACCTAAAAAATGGTACATCCAACTATATTCCCGGAGAATTCTCAAAAAAAGGAGCTGAAATTCAAGTCGGCTGGTGGAGAAGTGGAGATTGGTTTAGACGATTTTTGGATGGAGGAGTGAGTTTTTGAAATTTTTGAACAAGATTTTTGCACAACGGGAACGGGCCGGTCCGTTTTTGAAATTTCATCAGCTCGACGCGGCCCGTGTTTTCAGATCAATAGGCAATTTTTAGGGTAAAATGGTGTTCGCAAAAAAAAAACTTGATGAAATTTTTCCAAAAGTTCCGGTCCGGGCCGACCGGACTGGGCCGAAATTTTCCAAGAATGGATTTTTGAAGACCTTATTGTCTCAATTACTGTAGATTTTGACAAATAAAAATTCAATTTTTCCAGAGACACCTCTAAATCCCCATCGAAATGGGCGCCTCGATACTGCTCCCTCCGAATTCTTTACTTCTTTTTCATCCTCTTCTTCATGACAATTTTGATGGCCTCAGTATTTAGAATACGGGCTGAAAAGCTGAAATCCTTTGGTTTACAACAACAATTTAAGGATTTCAATAAGAAGTTTGGACGAGAACACAAATCTTTGGAAGAGTACAAAATGCGATTCGAAGTTTTCCAGAAAAACCTGAGAGAATTTGAGGAATTGAATCAGAAAAACCCTTCTGTGCAGTATGGAATCAATAAGTTCAGCGATAAGACTGAATCTGAATTAAAAAACTTGCTCATGGATAAGAAATTTCTGGATTCGTCACTATCAAATTCCACTCTGAAAACTCTTAGTAGCTACAGAAATCCAAGAAACATAATAAAAAACGTGCAACGACCAGACTACATTGACTGGAGGAACGACGGGAAAGTGATGAGTGTGAAGGACCAAGGACAGTGTGGATCGTGTTGGGCATTTGCTACAGTAGCCGCTGTCGAGTCACAGTATGCCATTAGAAAAGGGACCCTGTGGTCGTTGTCAGAGCAGGAACTGGTGGATTGTGATGGAGCGAGTTACGGGTGTGGAGGCGGATTTTTGACGAGTGCTTTGGGGTGAGTACTTCCTAGGCATGCTAACGGCAAGTTGCGCTTTTCTAAGATTCCCGCTTACCAATTACAAAATTATTTCCAGATTCATCCTTGGCAATGGCTTGGAAACCGAAGATGACTACCCATACTCCGCCACAAAACACGATCAATGTTGGATTAATGGGGACAAGACCCGAGTATGGATTGACGAAGGATACCAGTTAACCATGAGTGAGGATGATGTTGCAGAATGGGTGGCCAATGTTGGACCTGTTAGTTTTGGTGAGTCCTTTCATTCTGGAAAAAACATAACCTGGAATTTTCAGCCATGAGCGTTCCAAAATCCTTCCCCGCCTACCATGACGGGATCTATAGCCCTTCTGAACATGAATGTAAGGATGAATCACTTGGATATCATGCGATGGCAATTATTGGATACGGTCAGGAAGGTGGACAAAACTATTGGATCGTCAAGAACTCGTGGGGAGGATCATGGGGTGATCAAGGGTACATGAGATTGGCACGAGGAGTGAATGCATGTGGAATGAACGACTATGTGGTTGGACCCAAGAGCAATTAACTTTATTTTTTGGATGATCTGGATTTTTGATCTTGATTTTTTATTTTTTATTTTAAATTTGCTTGATTAAAAAAATCATGTATAAATATTTTGCTTTTTCCGGTTCTGGAGGTCCCGGAAAGTCACTGGCCCCATGGTTTGACGGCTGATCCCACGTCAATAAACTCCCATGTGTGGAACCCACTGGTCAGATTCATAGAACGAGCTCTATCAGCCGGGAAAGTGGTTGCACAAAAAAATTGTCAACTACAAAAATATAGTTTGAGCTATGTTTGATGCACCCAAAATTTTTTAAAGTCATAGAACAATGTCTGCTCTCTGGTGCATCCTCAAAGTCAGTTGAAATCAATAAAACTAGATTGCTAGAGCGCCGGAGGCGCGCCACGCATTTTTCTTGTCTTAAAAATTAGGCGTGAGAAAAATCAAGCAGGAAAAATCACAACAATTTATTGTGCGTCGTAAAATTCAGTCCTTAAAGCAATTCGGTGGGAATAATGATAACGAGTGGAATGCACTACAAATAGAATCCCTCCATGTCCTCGTCGACTCATGGTTTTCCTCATTGAAGAAGTGTTGAAGTTTGTGGATTCGTCTGGAATTTGTATTGCTCAGAATTGAAAAATACCAAAAAAAAAACTCACTCAATCCTCGTCTCATTCCTCCTCAACACCTGATAATCCTCGGCCGACAAATCGTCAGAGTGTACAGCGTTCAGTGATGCACCATAGTTAATTGGCATAGTCAGTACTTGTACAGAAACCAGTACAAAAATCAGAAAGAATCGCATTTTGAAGGGGGTCACATTCAGAAAAAAAAGAAGAAAAATGAGAATGAGAAGAAGACGACGACGTTATCTTTTATTGTGTGAATTCGTCATGCATTGGGCAAAGACAAAAGATAAGTGATATTACGTAATGGGATCGAAATAGGAGAACTATTTACTACACGTGATAATAAGTGTGTGACATATGCTTATGGTAGGGTAAGAATAAACAATTTGGCGAATTGGGGGTTTCAGAATAAATTTGCACCCAAAGTTCAACTTCTGCAAACAAGACATAACGGTAAAGTGGTAGAATTGTAGAGGAAGTCCAATGGGAACGTCTTGCCCACTACTACAAGAAAGGAGAGAAAAATCGTCAAGATGTGAAAAAG
This sequence comes from Caenorhabditis brenneri, assembly GCA_000143925.2. Lineage (NCBI taxonomy): Eukaryota > Metazoa > Nematoda > Chromadorea > Rhabditida > Rhabditidae > Caenorhabditis > Caenorhabditis brenneri. The sequence goes on from GL380016.1 coordinate 58,890, forward strand.
CTAGAAACTTTTGAGATCCACTTCAAACGGAAAGAAAAAACCAATTCTGACAGTGACTGCTCCAAGAGTAGAGGAGAAAAAAGATGCCACTTTGGAAGAGCTGAAAAGTCGAATGGAGGCTGTGAAAAAGACGAAATTCACAATGAAACAGGCTGCTAGTAGGGGTACAAAAGGGACTACAGTCACTAAAGAAGGAACAGCAACTAAGAATGGTACGGTAGACAAAACCACTGGTGCGACTGCAAATAATACGGTGTTTATACTTGTCCAACCGGGTCCGCCGGGTCCTGCGCGGGCCTTGCAATAACTTTCTTTAAAATCAAAACTATGAGCCCAAAATATATATCAGAATGTAGATCCCGGTGAGTTCTACAACTCTGAAAACTTAGAATCACCGTTCGACCAATTTGGGTTGGACGGGACCGGCTAGAGTGCTCGGGCCCACCAACCTGGTCCCGGATTTTTTGCTCGGGCACTGTAGCCGGTCCCGTGCCTTTTTGAGCCCATAATTTTTTTGAGCATGATGCACATTTTTAGGGTATTTTGAAATTCCAATGCATAAAACTCCTCGATTCACTCCCAGTTCTCCTGAAAATCCACCATCACAACTATTTTGATCCCTAATTGAAACAAAAAAAACTCCCATTACCGTATTCTCAACCCACGCTGATTAAAAACTTTCATGCCTTAAATTTTTATCTAAAATTTTTTTCTCAAACCTCATAAAATCGTATAGAAACAGAGCTCAGAAAAAATCCAATCCAATTTTCTCCCCACGCCCCTCTCCAATAGGAACCTATAATTTGTTGTATATATACAACCCAATATATCCACCTTTCCGCCGCTTCTGAAGTGAAGGAGCATTTTTTGTTTTTGGTCTTTTTTCTCTTTACCTTTCCAAATTTTTTCCAGCCGCCCCAAGACGTCGTAAACCCAGAAATGGCTGAAATTTTTACCAAGATAGACTTGAATTGTTAGAACTGGCTGGAAAATTTCAGCCGACTTTTTTTTTGGGAAGGTTACCACAAGAGAAAAAAAACTCATTTCTCGAATAGCTAGCCTCTGAACGTTTTCAAGCAGAAGTCATTTGATTTTGAGCCGTCATCAGTCGGCTGAAAAATTTCAGCGGATTCTGAAAATTCTTGGGGTATCTGTCTGAATCGATTAGAACCCCTGGTGAAATTTTCAGCCAGTTCTGAACTCGCGAGATCCTGAGGCTCCCAAGAATCGGATTTCTAGATTTTTGTTCCACTAGAGCAACTTTCTCTAACTCTCTCTCTCTTCCAGTACGGTTGGTTGAGCAAACACCGAAAAAAGTGTGTAACTCTTTCCCCTTGCATGGTCATCATTATCATTATACCCTCCTCTTTCACCCTTCACCGCCCTCACCGCTATCACAAATAAATAATAATCATTTGCTTATTTTATTCGGTTTTTCTTTTTCTTTTCTCCCTCTCTCTCTCTCTTTTCCCTCATTTTTTTGGGTTGTTTGAGAAGATTAAATTCTACAAGTTTTGTCCTTTCACCCCACCGTCGATCGTTTTATTTGAACAGTTTGTTCTTTTTTTTCCGAAGTTTCTCGATTCTGAATGCTATTTTTCGATGGTGAGGGGAGCAGGAGGAGCATTCTGAAAGAAAAAAAAACAGTTTCGAAAGATGTTGCTTTTCAACAATTCTTTAGATTTTTCTCATTTTTATTTTCGACTGAACACTCACCCCCATCACATTATACAAAATTCTTGAATTCCTATTTTATAGGGGGGGTCATAAAAGTGTTGGTTGTCCACCCACGAAGCAATAACAAATGCTCATCTTGTTTCTCTTGATTCATTTTTTGTTGACACATGAATGAGACCAAATAAATATGTGTACAGTTTCGAAATAGTTACAGTTTGGTGCTAAAAATATTTCGGTGCTCAAATTTCTGGTGCTCAGTTTATTTCGATGCTCTGTTTCGGTGCTCAAAATATTTTTTTTACTCAAGAAGTTCTACTGAAAAAGTTGTATAGTGACATAGGGTAGTTGACAGTGTTTAGTCGAATTCAAATCGAATTATTTTGTTTTTGTAAAAAAAAATTTCAGATTTTTAGTAGTTTTCACATATTTTCAGCTGATTTTAGTTGATATTAGCTGACTTTGAGCATGTGCCACACGCTCAAAAATTTTTATACGTCTCTAAGAATTTATGGGCATACGTATCAGCTGTATTTTTACATAAAAATTTTTTTACATACACGCTCCTGGCAGATTGAGCCGGGCCTACATACCAATTTCCTCGGCTCGGTCCGGCCCGGCTGAAAGTTCCAAAAATCGAAAACTGAAATGTGTCCGATTTTTGTGCTTCAGGTTTATAGTTAGCCTTGAAAGAGTAGTTTTTCAAAATTTTTCGAATCCGGGTCTTCGGGCCGGGCCAGGCCTTCAAGAATTTTCCCTCGGCCCGGCTCCGGCTTCCAGGCTTTGCCGGGCGGGGTCGGGATATGACAGCTGTGCAAAAATAAAGCTCTAACTATGTTGGATGCACTCAAAAAGTTTCAGAGCCCTAGAAAAAATCTTGGCTGCGTCGTGCATGCTCAAAGTCAGCTAAAATCCACTGAAAAACGTGTATATCTGCCGATTTTCCTTTTTACTCTTTCCAATTCCGCCTATCTGAAACCAAAAAATTCCCAAAGATTTCCAGAATTCCACAATGAAATCCCGAGGGAATTCCAACGAGCTGCCGGCTTCTCCATTGGGATCAACAGGAAGTGGAGAAGAAGGTGCAGAAGGTCGCCGTCAAGTGGTCAGTGAGGTGCTGCGACGGGATGAAGAATTGCAGCCCGGTAAGTGTTTTTTCTAGAAGTTTTAGCTTTTTGCTCACGTGGGTTTGGAATTCTATATGAATTGGCGGTCTGAAAGTAGCTGCCCCTGTGAGTGGATTCTGAAATTTCTAACCCATCAATGGAGCCTGGAAGTTTGGAAATCTCCATCTGAAAGTCGCTTGAAATGCAAGGGGCTTGTCAGATTTTCAGAGGAACATCCCCAGACTTTCAGTATCCAGTGAGGGCTGGAATTTTCGGAATCCAGCTACTTTCAGCCCCCCAATTTATAGAAACTTCCAAACCCACGTGAGAGAAATTCTTTTCCCACACAAAAAAACCCATAAAACCGCATTCATGGGGTGTTTCGGTTTCACTAGTATGATGAAATTAAATACATATGTATATGCCAAAGGGAGGAAATCAAATAGAGGTTTTACTATTACTATAGAAAGGGAACACCCCGTGATTTCCTTCAACTTCTTCTTTTTCTTCACACTCTTCCTATCAGGGGGAGACCACCCGCTGGTCAGTAATAATCCCCCTTCGACGCATTCCCTCACACAATGTTGCGTCAGCATTGAAGAAGAAGAGATGGTTACTAGTAGCGGTCAACACCGGCGGACAGCCACCTTCAACAGTAGTCATTAACAGGGGAGATAGTGGGTGAACCGGGGAGACAGAGGGTAGAGGAGACTGCCATTTACCCCGCTTCGTCTCCCCGATTGACCCCACGGATGGAAAAAAGAAGAGGGAGAAGGAGGAGGTGACGAGATATAGACAACCTAATCTCATCTTTCTCTTGGCAACTTTTTCGTTTTGTTCATGTACTTTTCCTAGCTTTTTTTCTAACTGTTTTTTAGTTTTTTTTTGCTGTGATGAATCAGTTTTCGTTGTTTTTTGAAGTGTGAGTAAGCAGTTTTTACTAGTCATTTTGTTTTTTTTGCTGACTTTTGGCTTATATGTCACAGTATTGTTCCAATTTTGGTCGAATTTTCTATAGTATTTCTCAAAAATGAACGCCTATAGTGCCAGTCAATATCTTATGGACTCTCACTTTTTCAGTTAATCTTTGCCAATTATCAGCCGGGTTTTAGATGCGCCACACGGTGAAAAATTTTTCTACCGCTCTAGAAATTTGTTGCTGCATCAAACAAAACTCGAATTTTGCTTGACGCATCGAAAAAGTTTTTTTCGAGCCGTTCAAAAATTTTTGACGACGTGGCACGTATTTTTTTAACATACGGTTTTTTTCAGCTCGGAATTTTTTTGATGCATCAACCCCGTACTTTTTTGCATTCAACCTGGCAGATATAGTTTTCACGGCAAATGAGCATCGAAATTCCAGGATATTCTATAGAAAATGAGCTGTATCTGTCGGAAGAGTGGTTGCATAAAAAAGTTGTCAACTACAGAAATGAAGTTCAAGCTATGTTTGATACGCTCAAGAAAAGTTTTCGACCCCGTGGCGTTTGTTCAAAGTGAGCCTATATCATTTGTTGATGCACCCAAAATTTTTAGAGCAGTACAAAAGTTTTTGGCGACGTGGCATGCTTTTTTTTTTTTTTTGGATTTTTGCCGTTTTTACGGCTCCAAAATCTATTTTTTGGTGCATCAAACATGCTCAAAGTCATGTTCCATATTTTTAAGGTTCTGGAAATTTTTTTCTGTTATCTCCCACCCCAACCACACCCCCTCCCCCCAGTTTTCCCAAAATTGGGCACTGAAGCGCGGCGCCCAGGTCTCTTTCTCTCTGGATAAATGTGATCCGACATTTCGTCCTCCTCCTCCTCCTGTGTACATTTCGAAAAACTGTGTGGTGGTGATAGATTAAGAGACACAGCCACCCAGCATACCATTGTTTGCCTCGGATATCCAAAAACGGTTGTCTTTTTTCTCTCTTTGTCTCCCGCGTTTTTTTATTTGAAGCTGGTTCCGCGATGCTGCTTGTGGATTTCGGATTAGTAGGCTCATTTTTGTGGGAATTTTTGAAATTCTCTAGACTCTAGTTAGTGTGTCCCATCCATTATACTAGGATTAAGTAATCCATGCTTTCCAACATCAAAATAAACATAAATCTGGTCCTTTAAAGGGGGTAACATGACACTCTGCGTTCAGTGTGAATGAGCCCCTCCCGCGGAAGTGGTTGGTCCATATGGTTTTTATTGCCACATATTTCACATCAGACATATGGCTTTTCGAGAGAGTGAGAGCACGGTGGTGATCGATTATAATTGAACGGAAGGATGAACCTTTTCGGCATCCGGAAGCCCGGAAAAGCCCAGAAGCCCGGAAGCTTGAGGGCCTGGAAAAGCCGGAGAGTCCCGGTAGTCCGGAAAATTTGGAAAAGCCCAGAAGCCCGAAGAAGCCCGGGAGCCGCAAGCTCAGCCCGGCCCGGTGAGCCCGGGTCTTTGTTTTTTTTCAAATTCGCGCCATTCTTCCGTGCTTGCCGTGCTTACCGGCCCGGCCCGGCCTCAACTATGTAGATTCCCATATCTGAAAAAGTCCTCTTTCCACTCCATTTTCCCATGCACACCGATTAGAATATGTACTATTCTATACCGTGTCTATTCAATCACTACTTCTATTCTTCACACAACAATTCACACGACAATATAATATCCATGTCAATCGTTTTGGCTGTGTCCTCCTTCTTCGTTTAATCGAAGGTCATTTTGCTTTACGCTGCTTTTTGTGTGTGTGTATTTGGTGGTGGTAGTGGTGGTAGATGATCATCAAAAGATCCGTTAGTGTATTTCCGGTGTTAGTCACAAGTACTTCAGTGAATTGAATTATAAACAAATTATTTGTTTATTTTATTGAATATATACTTCGTTTTTGTGTCATTTTCTTTTTTTTTCCGGGAGATGGAAAGAGCTCTTTTGGGGAAGCTAGCTGAAAAGTTTCTGTGGAGTTCCTAAAAATCCTGTGATAGAGCATGTTCCGAGCAGTCCGTCTCGGTTTCCCTAGGACATTTCAAGATGACTACTGACTACTGACTGATTGAATTGACAACTTTTTGATAGCTCTAAATACCTCGCTCAACCTTCGCACACCTTTCTTAACCTTAACGGACCCTACGGAACCTTAGCGGGTCCTATTGAGTGTTAGCATACCTTACCAAGCCTTACGAGACTTTACCGAGCTTTAGCGGACAGTATTAACGGACCTTAACTAGTCTTAGCGGATTTTAGCGAGCCTTAGCAGACGTCACTAAGCCTTGACGGACCCTATGAAGCCTTAGCGGACATTACCACGCCTTAACGGAATTCACCGAGCATTAGCGGACTCTACAAAACCTTAGCGGACGTCACCAAGCCTTAGAGGGCCCTACAAAGCCTTAGTGGGTCCTATCAACTGTTAGCAGACCTCAGCAAGCCTTAGCGAATCCTCCAAAGCCTTAGCAGACTTTAATATTTCTGAGAGTGGATTTTGGAAATTTCTAGCCCTTACTGGATCCTATAAATCTGGGAATCATGCTCTGAAAATCAGATACGCTCCTTGATTTTCATAGCGACTTTCAGATGGAAGTTTCTAGACCCTCAGGCTCCAGTGAGACCTAGAAATTTCAGAATCCACACACAGGGACAGCTACTTTCTGACCACCAATTTACAGAAAATTCCAAACTCACGCGAGAAAAAAACTCCCTTGTTAGAGACTTTTAGAGACGTTTTTCTTTTAAAATGAATTTTCGAAAACGGGGTCAAACTTCTTTAAAAATCTTCTAACCACAAAAACCAAGACAAAAAAATAAAAAACGTTCAAAAACCGCTTCAACTAAATTGATGTCTCCCTAAGGTCCGGTTTCACTCGGGCTACTAATTTTGCGAAAGCTTTTCCGAAACCACGAGACTTAGAGATTCAAAGAATTCTCCTCTCACTTCCTACGTCTCCTGGAAAAAAGAAGAAGCAAGGAGAAGAAGGAGAAGCCGTGGTGCGTAGACCGAGGACAGCTTTTCCGGAGACACCAATGTTTTATATACACATTCCGCGAGACACATCGTTTCGCCATCTTTTCACCACTTTCCCCTTGTCTTATTTTAACACGTCTTGGGGTTGTTTCAAAAGTTATCACTAGGTTAGCATGAAAAAAGGTTTCCCACACTCCAACCTCCCCTCTATTATTCCGACTTTTTATGCCTGACCGACCTCTTTTGCACATCATGTAAACATCCCCCACACATAACATATTTCAAGCATTATTCAAAACTTTTTCCTGACACGCTTCATTGTATGCGTGTTCTCTCTCTGTCGCTTTTCATCATCATTACCCAACCTCTCTTTCCCATTTAATTTATGTGTTGTACTACTAGTAGTATAGTTGTGGGAGTGAGTATAGCGGGGAGGCGGGAAACGTTAATTAGAGGTTCTGGCACGGCGAGATTTATGAAGGGGGAGGTTTTGCTGGAAAACTGCTTGGTTTGGATTTTTTTTCTCCCCTAAAAAAAGAAGGGTCTCTAGAATTATGTCTAGGTTTTTTTCGAGCTTTTGTGTGCACTTTTCCCGTGTGTTCGGATTTTTTTCGAATGCAAAAAAAATTTCTATGAAATTTAGATTGGTCAAGACCTGAGAAAACTCGTCTTACATCACGGACTCGTGAAGTATCCCCTTTGGAGAATTTTTGCCAAAAATTCGGAAAGTGCGCTCCACCGCACAGTTTTTTGAAAATCTTTTGAAAACTCTTATTTTCAGTGTTTTCCAGCCTACCTCCCTTTTCCTATAAATTAGAGACAGTTAAAAAAATTCGGGAACTTAAGTTTCAAAATTGGCCGAAAAAATTTCAGGTAAAAAGACTGAAGTGCGCTCCACCGTACAATTTTCAAAATTCTTTTGAAAACTCATTTTTTTAGTGATTTCCGAGTTTTTCAGAAGTGTAGAAATTCAAAAAATGAGAAAACAAATCGAAATTAAGTTAGAAGTTGGAAAAAAAACTGAAAAAAAAGATGAGCTCACGAAGCCTCCCTTTTGGAACATATTCGCCGAAAATTCGGAAAGTGCGCTCTACCGTACAGTTTTCAAAAATTTTTTAAAAACTCATTTTTCAGCGTAAATCGCTGGAAAAAAAATCAAAATTTTCCTTTTTTGATTCTTAGGGATGATCAAAATTTGTTGGACCTTTTTTTTCTGAAACTTCAAGCCCGTTCCCCCTGTCTATCTGTACTTCTGTGGATCCGAATGTCCAGTACCGTGTGAATAATCCCCCTGTCAAAAAGATTAGCCCTCCGCCTGTCAACAGATAGATCAACAGGCTTAAAGAAGAAGAAGACGGCACAAACACCAGCTGTTCAGTTCAAATGACCGCCACCCCTCCTACCCCCACCAACACCAGTCCGTTTTACCAGGCAAGAAAGACTAGTTTAATCTCAATAAACTAACCAATCTATCTTTTTTGTCTTTTTCTCTCTCTCTCTGGTCAACTCTCTCTTTTCATAAGCTAGGGCAGTTTATAACAAAATAACTAGGGGAGAGATAGAGATGACCGACACTTTCTCTCTCAGAGTGATAAAAAAGTTTTAGATTTTTTATGAGTCTAGGTTTCATAGGGCGAGCACTTTTTGTACGTATTTTCAAATTCGCGGGCTCTGGCTTACTGTAGGGTCGCATTCCAAAAAGCTTGGCGACTCAGCGATACGTAGGCGTTTTTTTTGTTGAAAAAACTAAATTGCATATAACTTTTTTTTTCGCATAATTTTGAATACAATAATCACAGAATTTGATCAAAAGATATTACTAAAAAAATGCTCTGAAAACGTGGCGCGCGCTCCTTCGGCTTACTGTATCAATTTAAAGGCGCAGTATGAAATTTGTAAGCCGAGAAAAAAAATTGTTCGTTCAAAAAATTCAAAAAATTTACCGTGTCTGTAACCCTAATTCTGAAATTCTAACAATCCTGTCATGATTCATTTTTCATTTTTCAATTTCCAAGTATTTTGCGAAATCATTTCTGATCACCACCGTTCTTTTTTTTTTACTTCTTTTCTATTTTTTATACAATCTTTCACTGCTACCTGTGATGAAACTAGTCAACTGACCTATGCCTCTTGATGATTCATCCTCCAAATTTTTTCGAACAAAAAACACATCTGAAGAAATATCGCCTGGTGTTTCTCTGTGCCCTCTTCCCCTTGATGATCTTTACAAACAAGAGAAGTGTGTGTCATCCCTTCCGTTCTTTTTGTTTGTTTTTCCAAAAACCTTTTTTTTATTAATCGTGAACTTTATTATCGGAAGTTTCTTCTAGAAAAAGGCTGGAATTTGAATCCATTTTTCTTTTTTCATTTCTGGCTTACTGTAGAAGGAGAATTCTGCGAGCATCGCCTTTGCGTACTTGGCATTTTAAATTACGAGCATTAAGATAATTTGTTTTCGAACAAAGAATTGATCTGTTTACGGCTATTTTTCGATAAAAATTGATTTTAAAAAAAGAATTTCAAAGAAATATCAACCTCCTCAACAAAAATAATCATAAAAATTCAAATTTTATTTGGAAAAAAAATGAAAAAATCTCTCAACTGAATTTTTTTTAATTGAGTGGATTTTGCGTCAAAAACCTGTTTGAAATCCCAATTTTCTCCCTTCTTTTGGCTTTTCGAATACTTCTAAACTAAAACACCACCAATTTATCATTTCAGATCGCTTCGAACGTACCAAGCACCGCCGAACTTTCGGCGTCAAGCGCAAGAAACATAAGGAGGAGGATAATAGTGAGTTCTAAACTTTTTTTAAATAAAAAATAAATTTTTTCAGACTTCACAGCACTCCTCCGCCGCTCCAACTCAACATCATCCGGAATTCGTAGTCGTCGCATCTCATCGGCTATCGTCAGCCGCGACTGCTCCCAAACAATGATTGGGCCGACGGCAGTGCCGCCGAAACCGCCACAAGAGCAGCTGGATAAAATGTTCGACGATGTGTTGGTAAGAAATTCTGATTATTCGAAAAATTAATACCAACACGGCTTCGAGACATTTTGAATCCGTTAAAAATTAGGCTCTCTTACTCGATTTTCTGGAAAATTTCAAAAAATTTTTTGAACAAAAAAATTTGACCGAAAAATCTTCTCGAAAAAAATTTTTTGCTCTAATTTTCCTAAGAATCGGTGAAAGTCGAGTCGAAAAATTTGAAAATTTCAAGCCAAATTTTCAACGGTTTCGAGATGTCGCGGAGCCAGAAAATTAATATTGATTTTTAAAAAATCAAATCAACAAAAAAAATTTTTTCAGAAACACATGGACCTACCCGTCGACAAGCTCCGCATCCTCCGCGGATACGACAATGACAAAAAGTGGAAGTTGATTGTGGATCAACAAGTCGCGAAACAAGTCACCCCGCCAGCCAAATATCTCGAGAAGCTCTCCTATTTCTTGGATAAGAAAATGTTGAAAAAGGCGTTGAAGAACAAAGAAATCCAGAACGATGAGACATCGACGAGTGTTCTAAGGCATATTGAGATCAGTTTGAGGACTAATAGTGTTGACTGGGTCTTCGAATTCCTGAACACTCCAAACCTGGGACTCCGAAAACTGGTGGACTACATGCGAACACTTCTCGCCGATTGTGCTCCATCGGTGCCTTCCACGTCATCTGGACTACCAGGAGTCCTTCATAATCATTCCACGTTGAATAACACCACAGTATCATCGGGTGGAGGGAATAATTCATCGATTCAAGATTCACCATCACATAACTCCTCTTCCGATATCAACTCAACGGCGAACACCTCCAACTTTAGTAATAGTTTCGATGCGACGGCGAATTTGTTGAAGAAGGGACCGCTGACGATTTCAAAAGGAAAAGTGGCAAAAACGACCGGGGAGGCGGAGGATGATATCCATATTTGTATGATGTGTCTACGTGCAATAATGAATAATAAGCAAGGATTTCAACAAGTGTTTGCCGATACTGAAGCCATTTATTGTATCGTTCGCAGTATATTGCATCAGAATTTGAGAACGAAAACGTTGGTGATCCAAATGCTCTCGTCGATTTGTATGGTTCAAGGTGGCCAGGAAATCGTTTCGGACGCTTTTGACAGGTTTGAAAAAGATTTCCGAGAACCTCGCCGCTTCTGGACCCTTATGCAGTTTGTGAAGAGCCCTCCAGAGTTCCACGTGGAATTCCTGTCGTCTGCTGTTCAATTCTTCGATTATTTCGTGAATAATGTAGATGATCTGAATTTCCGTGTCCATCTGCAATACGAGATGACCATGTTGGGTCTGGACAAGTACATCGAATTGATGGCTGATTGTGAATCTGATGAGCTCCAGGAGCGGATGATCAGCTATCAGAATAGCTCTATAGACGTCGCACAGCTTCTAGAAGACTCGAATCATAAAACAGAGCTGATAGAGGAGAAGGAGCAGTTGAAAATGAGATTGTCACAAGCCAACGAACGTGTACAGGAAGTGGAGGCGAAATGGATAACAGATAAGGCTGCTCTGGATCGACGGTTGCTGGATTTAGTGATGGAAAGAGATCGAATGGAGAAGGAGCATGTCGAACAGAAGGGGACGTGGACGAAAACGATGAACGAAAAGGATCGACAGGCTAGGGAGGAGAGGAAGAGGTTGGAGCAGAAAATTGGGGAGTTGGAAGCGATTCAGAAGCAAATGCAAGGTAAAATTATATTTTTTGAAGTTGATAGCAGGGATGAAAAAATTTTTTCGGTCATTTTCCGAAAAAATTTTTCAGAAAAATCGGTTTTCTAGTATGTTTTTATGTTTTTACAGCTTTTTACTAGTAAAAAATCCTAAAAATTTCTGAAAAAAAATTGAAAACTCTGAAAAATCATTTTTCGTTTTTTTCGTCCTGAAAAATTCGAAAAAAAAGTTTCCGGATTTTTTCGGACCGAAATTTAGAAAAAAAAATTTTTTCCGATTTTTTTGAGTCCAAAATTTTCGAAAAATTTTTTCGATATTTTTCGGAATTTTTTCCTCGAACAGCCCTGACTGATAGCATTTTTTTCAGCTGGTCTTCAAGTACAACAACAACAAGCCGCTGCTGCACAAGCTCAAAAGTCTCCACCAACCCCACCACCACCGGCACCAGGACCGCATAAAGAGCAACGAAGATCTACCTCAAAGGATCCACGGCCAGCACCTCCACCGATATCTTCCATCCCTCCACCACCTCCGATCGCCGGATTGATAGCTGCAAATGGATCGAACGTCCCGATTCCACCACCTCCACCACCACCAATCGGTGCAGGTGTACCACCACCACCGCCTCCACCACCTCCACCAATGGGAGGAGGACCTCCGCCACCTCCGCCTCCTCCAGGAATGATGGCTCCACCGTCAAACGATGTGAAAACTATCAAAAAGATCTATCAGACTAAGAATAAGCTGCCACAGTTAAACTGGACGGCGATGAAACCAATGCAGGCGAAGAACACGGTTTTCGAGAAGCTGAACGATGAGCTTATCATTGAGAAGATTGATTTTTCGAGACTGGAAGAGATGTTCAAAATGACTCCAGTGGGATTGGCAGAACCCAAACATGATCAGTCGTCGATTGGTCAGGTTAGTCCTGGAAGTGCCACGTCTGGAGGTGGAACTGTGTCGGCTCGGAAGAATACGTTGTTGGATGCGAAGAGGTTTCAGAATGTTGGTGAGTTGAAGTCGTCTGAAAACTCTTTTTTAGGCTCTGCGAAGTTTCGAAACCGTTGAAAATTCCGAAATGTCGCGGAGCCCAAAAAACCTTATAAATCGGAACTAACCACCCTTTTTTCCAGCAATCACCCGTCGAAAAGTGGCGATGGATGCGAAATCGATAATGGCGGCGGTCCATCAACTGGATCTTCAATCCCTATCAGCCGAGAAGGTCGATATCCTCTCCCGAATCCTTCCAACAGACGAGGAACGCAAAATCTACGCAGAAAAGAAAGAGAAATCCACCGACGACGCTCAACACTCCATGGAAAATCTATCAGAAGAGGATCATTTCGTTGCGGCACTCTGTGAAATCGAACGACTTGAGCATAAGCTAACCGTCATGAGAATTATGGCTGAATTTGATGAGTCTGCGAACCTTCTGGAACCTCAATTGACTCATGTGACTGCTGCATCAAAATGCGCTCGAGAGGCTCAAGATTTTCATGGAATTCTGGAGGTTATTCTGGCATTCGGTAATTATATGAACTCTGGAAAACGAGGTGGAGCCTATGGATTCAAGTTGTCATCGCTGGATTCGTTGGCTATTCTGAAGTCGCCGACTGACAGAAGTTTGACACTTTTGCACATGATTGTGGCGGAAGTGGAGCAGAACTTGCCGCATTTGAAGAACTTTTCTGAGCAATTGAAGTTTGTGGATAAAGCGACCAGTGTTCAGTGGGATAGTATATCATCGGATATGAAGGATCTTGAGCAAGGATTCAAAATGGCCGAAAAAGAGCAAGCGCTGAAAGGGAACGATTGTCCGGACACCCTGAACAAGTTCATTTCGACGAGAAAACAGAAAATGACGGATCTCGAGCAGTCATTTCAGTTGGCAAAGAGCTCCTTCAAGGATTGTTGCGAGTTTTACGGAGAAAACGAGAAATCCACATCTCCAAACGTCTTCTTCCAGAAATTGGCTCATTTTGTGACCAATTATAACAAGTGTAGACAGGAGAATGAGGCGAAGGCGGCACTCGAACGACGACAGAAGGAGGAGCAAGAGCGTCGCGCCCGAGTGGCCAGCTCCAAATCATCTGTGTCATCTGAACAAGATCAGCTAATGTTGGAATTGGCTGAAAAAGTTGGTGGCTTAGGTGGAGGACGACGACAGAGAGCCAAGATTGACAGTACTCGAATGGATCATGGAGATTTCGAGAAGTTGATGAATGGTTAGTTGGATTTTCAGGATCCGATTCTCTTCAAATAATAATTTCCAGGACTCAAACACACTGGCGGCACGACCCCCAATCGGCGAAAAATGTCAAAATCCCCTTCACCGGCTCCACGAAGCTCCGCTCCTCCACCAGTGGCACCCAAGACCCGGGTTGTCAGTGTGGAGAGAGATCGACAATAGTCTTTTTTGTACAATATAGATTTCCATTTCTTTTCCTGAGTTACGGGCGACCTCATCTTTTTGTTTCTTCGCATTTTTTGCCTTTCGATTCTTCCGGTTCATGCTTGTCTTTTCTTCATTTCCCCCCTACTACTGATGGTAAATTCATAGCCGGTTCGGTTTTCAACCCCCCGATTTGTGTCCGAGATGAACATTTTTGTATTAATAAAATCTGAGATTTTGTGATTATTGATTTTTCTCCGTTTGCTTTATGCATCCAAATTTTAATATTTTATTTTATTTTGCGATTTTCAATAGGAAGCGCGCTTCAAGCGAAACTATTTATTTTTTATTCTAATCAACAATCTTAAAAATCCTCATGATCTTGAACCTCCCTCTCCACAGTTGAGAACACACGCTCCCAGTCTGGAATGAATGGAGACCAGGATTTTGAGCTTCTCTCCATCACAAGGATATTGAAAATCTGAAATTTTCAAATCTAAAAAATTTCAAATGGAAATTTTATCTACCGCCCGTTTCGGTCCATTAAAATGCACACAATTCCTATCCTGAATCGTGTAGGCATTCACCTCGAATCTCGAACAATTTGAAGTTCCCGCCAGTACTCTCATGTCATACTGCATTCCGGACACGATTTGACCGTTTCCGGAAAGCACTTTTAGCGGGACCCACATGTATTCTCCTTCGATTCGTTGATTGATATCGGATTCGAAGGCTTTCCATACCAGGCGCTAGAAAACCAAGAAAAATTCTACATTTCTTATCTTGGTTTATCAGTTACCGTTGTCAATCTCCCATTAGAATCTAGTGGTCCTTCTCTGAAAGTTTCACCATCATCTGGCACATCTGACAGCTTCTGCATCACTTGGAAGGGGCTGATGGAGCGTTGAGTGATGGGGGCGCGGATGAGTTGCTGGAAGATCAGAAGACACTCAACTGCTATGAAATCTACTGCTAGTGTCTCAACTGCTATATTTGCTCTTCTGCTATGGATCAACTGCTATTTTCGCCACTTTTGATGTCTCAGTTGCTATGGCTATTGTCTCAACTGCTATGGCTATAGCAATTGAGTATTTGCCAAAAAATGCCAACTCACAAATCGATTCGAGACGGGTATCACCATCTCATTCGCTCTCAACGGCGGAATCTCCACAGTCATCTGTGAGCCGACGAGACTGACCAAGTTTGAGCATGCAATAATCAGCAATGTTGGAATCATTCTTCTGGAAAATTTCACAGTTGGAAAAATTCTGTCCTATTCCATCCGTTTCAGCTCCTTTTATAGTATTTTGAAGTGTCCTTGGAAGTCTGCTAGACACTGGACAACCACTTTTTGCAGTACTTTTTTTGGAAAGATTGAAGGGAAAGATATGAGGGAACTGGGGCTAATTCTGATTGACAGACACCCCTAAAAAGGGGATCCGAGGAAGGATTTTACACAGATTTCGTGGGAGATCGTAGAAATTACAGGAAGGGACATAGCAAAAAAAATTACTTTTTTTTAGAAACCAATCAAAATGACCACCGTCTCTGACCGTTTCCAGCCGACAAAAAGTGAAAACAAAGAGTACTTTTTAGGGATTAGGTCACTTGACATTTTGTTTCCTTTCTGCCTTCTTTTATGTACTTTTTTCTTTAGTGATTTAGAGGTTCTTGTGTAATCTTGGAGTGTAAAATTTTACACAGTCGTTTTTTTTCAAGAGATTTTGAACGAAGTGTTTACTGCTTTTTTTTGGGAGAAGGACGGAGAAGTGGACACTGAGCGAAAAATCATCGAAATTCAGAGAAATAGAGGGGTCTTAGAATTTTTGACTTTTTTTACAGGGCTAATTTATCCGCTGGAACTCGAGAGATTTCGCTCCGAAGACCTAAAATTCGAGGTTTCTCCAACAGCAATCTTCCTTTTTCGATACATCTGAACGCCTAGATATTCTTCTCATTGTTTTTTCAAGTTTCTTTCTTCGAAAAATTAATTTTATCCTCAAAGTTCAATTTCTCGAAAAACCAATATTTGAACTGCCGCTCTTTTGACATGCCCAACACCACTGCGGACTTGGCATTTTATCCTACGACAACTAGCTATTTTCTACCGGAACAGTTCTTAAGACTCTAATTTTGTCGTTCTATATCGATTTTCATGATTTCTTTTTCTTTTCAACATGAAATTCATGTTTTTCTCTACGTTTTGATACCAAAATCGTCTTTTCTCATCGTAAAACCGTCTAGAATCTAGGATTTTTAGGAGGGACCTTAATGTCTTGTTTTTCAGCAATTCTTACTACGGGTTACAAAATAATTTTCGTTGAAAAATGACAGAAGAGGATGTGCCGAATGTGGAGACTGACGAGAAGCAGGAGAAGAATGAGAAGTTGAGCGAGGTAAGTGAGCCTTTTTTTTGCGATTTGCAAGCAAAATAATTTTCAGGAGGATGCACTGAAAGAAGAAGTCCGTCGGTTCACCGGAGCTGTCTCAGACCCGAGTGTTCGAGTCCACGGGATGGCCTACACGAGTTTGGCGAAAATGTGCGAACGAGTAGCAGAAGTGCCGGCTCCCTTCGTTAAAGGACTTGTCAAGATGAGTGTCGCCAACTCAATTCGACTTTATGGGCAGCCGAAATCTTTCCAGGTAAAATATAGATTTTTTTTTAAATCTTGACCTAATTTATGCTGTTAATTTCATAGTTTCAACGAGTTTCAATGAGATTTTATGAAAATTGTGTAATATTGCACAACGTTGTTCTAGATTTTCAAAACGTGTGGCCTGTGGCCTCTTCACTCACGAACATCCCCAATTATTCATACCCAAATTTCATTTCCAGCATGTCCAACGCCTTCTCCAAGTGCTCTCGAAACGAGACTACTCTTCGACGCTCAAATCCCTCCTCTCCACAATCATCTCATCCCTTCCGATCGTATCCAATCTATCAGCATCCAAAAGTCAGGCTCAAGTCCCAACGATGAAGTGGCTTCTAATGGTTTTGTCAACTGGAAAATCCGAAGAGCTCACTGAGAATTCTCTCGAAATTTCCAGTGCTCTCGCAACAATCTCATATTGGATGTGCGGGTGTGCCAAGGCGTGGAGGATTTTCATCAAGAAGTTTTCAAGAATTTTTCCCAATTTGAAATCAATTGTTGAATCAAAGATCGCAGAACTCGCCAAAGATCATCAGGAAAAAACGATTTCATTGATCGCTGCGATTGGAGACGCATCGAAAGAGACTCTACCGGATATTTTCCCACAAACGTTCACTGATCTCGTCTCCAAATCCATCTTGCTAGCCAAAATTCGCCCACCACAACTTCTCGTGGATCGCGCGTCGAAATTCGTTAGATTCCTCCGCGAAAAACAAGATTTCTCCGAAAACTTGCTGCCGAACGTCAAAAAAGCGCTGCTCAGAAGTCCGGAAATCGCCATATTCGGAATTCAAGGAATCATTGAAAACATTCCATTCCCATTGGACTCGTGCGCGCAGGACTTGCTGAAATCTACAGTATCACAACTCTCAAATGCTGATAGTGAAATCCGTGAAGCAGCTATCGGAATTGCGGTGGCGCTCACCAGAAAATCAGAAATCGCTGTCGTTCAAAAGATTCTCAACACACTGTTCGATCAATTCGCCGCCGCCAAAGCTCCAGAAGTGAAGATTTCGTTGATGGAGGGAATCGGAAGAGTCGCTGGAACTGTTGAGCTCAAAGAGATCGATAAAGTGGCGGATGATGTATTGGGAAAGACTGCAAAAGCTGATAAGGAATCTCATGATGGAACAGTCGAAGCTCAATGGAATGCGGCTGTCGAGTGGGCCGTTCGTCTCTCCAAGCCGACTGCTGCACTCACCAATGCTTTCAAGGAGGCGACCAAGTTACAGCCAGCAGTCAAATACATTGCCTACAGAGCGTTAGCTGATATTCTTGAGAGAAGTGAGAATATTATTTCAAATACTTTTTTAAAAGTGCTTGGTTTTCCAGGATCAATGTCCTCCCTGCCTGACGGCGTCGATGTGAAGCCGCTGCTCACCGAACTCGAAACTGGACCGAAGGGAGAGCTTTGCTCAATCGGATTGGCTCTTCTGCTTCTCCGTGTCACCAAGAAGGGATCCATTGAGCATACGAAAGCGTGGGGTAGAGCAGCACGTGCTGATGCTTTGTATAAGGTGCATGATAGATTTTGAATTAGTTAGAAGACCTATACTCTCTCTTTTGCCATTCCCGCTCTAAGCCACTTCTTTCCATCCACACAACGGTAAACGTCTCTCGTTCTGAAGGACCAAGACGATACAAAAAAGCACACCGGTGCAAAGGGGTCAAGCCAACCACCGTCCTTCTTTTTCCCTGCGTCTCTTCGGAACGCATTCTCCTGCATTCTCCGGTGTACAGATTATGTTCTTGTACACCTTGATCGCGTAAATCTGACCCATCCTCGTGTGGTTTGATGAACGAGAATGACGTCACTTGTGAATGTTATTTTGCCGTTTGTCGTTGACACGACGGCAGAATGGTGTGTAGAGCAGAAGATAAGATATTCGTACGTATTCGGTAATGGGATGGTATGATGTCATTAGAAACCAGTCTGTTTGAAATGAATGGTCCAAAAGAATTAGGAACGTTATGCAGAACATGTTCTGGGAGTATCATACAGGAATAGAAAAGAAAAGGATCAACCTTATGTATTGCCTGCCAATTAGAGAACTGAACTGTCTGTTTACCCACTCTTTGGCTACAAAAGATTTTAGAATCTACATGCTCTGAAATTTAGGTGTCTCGAACGAGGTACATGCAGCACTATTGGAGGGATTGAACTCTTTTTGGAGGAGCACTTCAAATACAGGCTGACGGACGGAGGGTCTTATTCTCAGAGCGTTTAGAAATTAGCGACTGAAGCTCTGATATCCCAGTATCGCCATTCGATTTGGCGCGCGCCCGAAAAACAAAGCTAAAAATGAGCCGATTTTTTGAATAATGCTGAATCACTGAAACCTATGTTTGAATTTTTGACTCGATCAAATTTTCGATGTGATCCTCCCAACACAACCCGCTAATGTTTCCGACGGTTGTACATTGTACCCGTGATGCTTTCCTGTCATTCATTTTTCACCTTCTGCCGTTGCACACATTCAATCTGGCCATGACCCGTGGCAAGATTACATGACGTCACTCGCCAGATGCCTCCGCACATTCATCTCGTACCATCATTCTTTTGCTTGATAGAGGATTTATGCTCTGCGTCTCTATCTTCTGCATGAAACGGTCAGCAACACGATTGCGTATCCCATTGCGTGGACGGACCCTCCGGGTGAACAAGATGGAACGTATTACCGTTGTTTCACGGTTCGTCTCCCAGTGTGGCTGCTGCAGGCGAAGAAGTGTGTGGAGAAGTGTATGTGTATGTGTGCATTCTGATGTAGTGGACACTCTCTTCATGAGAGAGAAGGAGTTCTACCGAAGAATGGGATGAAAGTGAGCAGCTGGTGGCCTCGACCGGAGTAATAACGAAGAATAGGAGTGATGTGCATCTAGAAAAGGATGGGTCAGGTCAAATCGCTTCTGCCGATAGTATCCATCCAAATTGTTTATAGTGTGATCTTTGATGTGTTGCTTCTTTCGGAGAAGTCGACAGAAGTAATATGATAGTGTCGGGTAGAGATACAGTACGGTAGCATAAACAATTAAGATGCCCCGCTCGGTATACTGTAATTAGCAGTTAGATCGTTTTGATATGCCGCGAGAGTAATAAATCATCGGAAGTTAGCGCGTTTTGAAAGTGACACAAAGACTAGATCTTCTGATCGAGCGGATCTTCCGAACTTTAGATATGTATTGCCCTTCTTAACGGAGCTCGTTCAATGGATTAATCACATTCCCTAGGCTTCTATATTGTGCTATGATGATGAATGAGCCGATAGTTCCTTGAGATAGCAATCGGTAACAATGTAAAGTGTTATCTTATCCAACAACAATGATTCACCAATCGTTGCCTTTCTAATCTGCAATGACCTCTCCTATAGCGGTATCAAGTACGCTATTGGTGACCCTTTTCGTGCTCTACGACGGAACAAAATAGTTTGATAGGGCCATTAGCGTCATTTGTGCGAGCACAAAGATCACTAAAATATCTGAATAGTAGATTACTGTTCTCCGGTTATTAGGTACCATCGAATGCATCCAATTTTTGGATTAATGATTGCATCATAAATATGAAGCACCACATTTTTTGAAGGAGAAAAAAATCTGGTAGCAGGTGGCTGCTCACCAAGGTAATAATTATGAGGAGCGGAGCTTTTGAAAGAGGTTTCGAAGCTGGCTTAGATGGATTACAGTATCCTAAAAAGCTAATTGTAGGCCATAGGAATGGGGAAGGTACTCGTAGAATCTATGAATTTGAGAGCAGATGGCTACGTAAAAAGACGCTGTTAACACGATGTTTTTTTTCCAGGAAAAGCCGCTATCTCTCACCAAATGGCAGGAGGCTGTCGCTTGGGCGAAACTAGTCGAGATTGTAATTCAAGATCGTCCTGTCGTCGACAAGTCCGCCGCTCCAAATTATTCTCAATCGGCTCTCAAATCACTCTCGCTTCTGCTCTTCTGGCCACACTGGAAAGTTCGACAACAGGCATCAAAGAGTCTTCTGAATATCCTTTCTGTCGAGAAAGCGCTCTTCGCTGAAGCGCTTGCCGATCTCATCTTCTCCGACACCACAAACGGATCGATTGACCAGTTGTTGAGACGAGTTCCTGGATGCCCGGCTCCTCAAGATTCGTGGCAAGTACCTGGAGAGTGGTACGTGTCCACACTCAAACTACTTCTGACACCGAAGGAACCAGAACTCGATAAGCTCGCCATTCATACACTTTTGCTCGCTTCAGTTCAACGATTAGTCGAAGTTGACGGTTCAGTTTGGTTGAGATGGGTCCACGAACACCGGGAATCGAAGACGTGGCAGGCCAGTGAAGTGTTCAGAGAGACAGCAATCCAAAGAGTGCTTCAATGTCCCACTAGAGGCGTCAGGTTGGGAAAATCACACATACAAACTTGTTTTAACTATATTTATTTTCAGAAACACCGCTCTTATCACTCTGGTCGCTCTCCATGACGATCGTCTTCGAAATGATCTCTGGAAGCATGTGGAGGCTAACATTAAACAGTTGGAAGTGAAGGATTACGGTAGAGTCACTGAGAATGAGATGGCCATTTACAAGTGTCCAGAGGGACAATTGTATAATACGAGAGTTCTTGACTTGTAAGATTTTCTAAGACCACATTTACCTTCAATTTCTCATTTTCCAGTGATGAAGCTGCCGGAATCAAGGGCACAAAAGGAACCAGCATCCAGGACCAGTTGGCCGAAATTCAACTGATTCGTGAGCTTGCCGAGAAGCGTCGGAAGGAAGGAAAACTGTCGGCCAAACAGAAACAGGTCATGGATAAGGAGTTGGCAGCTGAAAAGGAAACGAGAGATGCTCTCAAAGAGCTTTATGAGACTGCTGAGGCAAAATTGGATGAGGCAAGAGCCATGGTGATTGCTGATTCGGCTGGAGCTTTTGCTAGGTAACTTTCTGAAAAGAGTGGGCACAACAAATGATTCATTTATAGATCCGATCTCCTCTTCGACTACTGTATGCCGCTCACAAGATCACTATTGGTGTCGGAAGAGGCCGCTCGTCTCTTCTTGGCTTATCGTGACGCATGCTTCGAGCACTCGGATGATTATTTAGGTACGCTTTTTTTTTTGTAAAAATGGGAGAGGAAACTGACATTTTGAGCAAAGGTTTTGGCGGGAAATACCACTAGAAATAGAATTCGCACCCCATAAATTCAAATTTCGGTCGCCACACATATTTCAATTCGCTTCCCGAAGAGGTATCTAACCTTTCCATCTAAAAATTCGTCGTTTTTTTTTCACGGCCACATTCTCATCTTCTCATCGTCGTTTCATCGTCTTCTTCTTCTTCTACTTCTTATTCCATTTCTTCTCTTTTTGCGACAATACCTGAAGGACGTCATACTCCTCACTCCTCCTCCGCGTCCGTCGTCCGAGACACGGGAAAGAGAAGAAATGAATGAGAAGAAGAAGAAAATGAAGAATTGGTGTTACAACACTCTCTGTTATCTTCTCCTCTACTAATTTTTGTCTCTCTCTTTTTGCCTCTAAAAATTTGTAAAAAAAAAAGATGAAGATAAGAAGTAGAGGTAGAGAGAGAATGGGAGACACAGAAAGTAGTTTAAAGTGTTGATGAGAATCTTGATTCTGTTGATTGTAAAGGTTTTAGAATGGTAAAGTTGGAAAGAGAGAAGGAGGCAAAATGAAAAGAGGAACATATCAAAAAGGGCAAAAAGAACTATACATGGAAGTGGGAAATTTGGGCAAATACTTAGCTGCTAGCAGATCTATCACTATTTCTCAGTTGCTAGGATTTGCTCTTTTGCTATTTTGCTTCACGTTTTCTCATATGCTATATCCAGAACAAAAATGTTGTGTGGTTTAATTGCTATTGGATTTGCTAGCAACTGAATATTTGCAGGAAATTTAAATTTTTGCAAAGTCATTCTTTGTTGAAAAAAAGAAATCTGAAAATTGTGTAGCAAGTGTTTTTGATTACCACAAAATAGCTTATTACTTTTTTTCCCATTTTACTAGGATTACTTTCATAGGAAACTTTGCCAAATTGAGTTTGAGATTGATTTCGCTTGGATTTTTGATTGGTTTTTTCTCGGTTCGCTTTATCGATATCAGTAGTTTCCCTCGGTTAGCTGAAAGCTCTGCCACAAGTTCCCTCGTCGTCTGAAAATATTCAGTCTTTCTTCTCCGCAGTACGATTTTTTGCAGTATGCTGTTTTTAGTTGTTTGTGTGTATGTGACAACCAACAAATTGGCTGTTTACCAGCACCCTGCCTGTGTGTTTACTGAAGTGTGTTTACCAACTGTTTTTGAACAGTAACACAGTCTTAACAAGATCACTAAACGGAAGAAGTTTAGTTCTGGTTTGCCACCAATCTCCCCCTGCAAACTCTAGCTTTCTTTCTCTCGGAAAAAAGTTTGGCAGATTCGAAGGCATGTGTTGTTGTTTATCAGCGTTGCTATTTTCTTCGTTTTACCCCATGTATCACCTGTCGAATCCCCGTTTTCAATCAGTTTGAAATGGAACGTGAAAAAAGAGAAAAAAGTGACAACTATTCTTCTCTTTTTTTTCACAATCTATTCAACCATCGCTCTCAACTATATGAAAAGGATTTGGAACCTGGCGGCACGAAAAATGAGAGATAGAAAGCGATCAACACAACAAAACGACGACAAATATTGTTGCAATTTTCCCCATCTATCCATTCCTTTTCATCTTGTTGTTGTTGAATGATACCTGAGGACGCTATCAATCCTGCTATCAGCCCCTGCTGCTCCACTACGCCATTTGCTTCTGCTGATACTGGCAGTCGAAATAACAAGGATCCGAGTGATTAATTGACCAGTTTTCTTTTTCATTCGATGAAAATAAGTGTGCAACAAAGACTAAAGTTCAGTTGGCCTAGTCGGAGATTCAGATTCTGTCGGAAACCGCTTTGGTCATCCTGTGGAGTTTCAACCAGTCTTATCGGTTGAAACGTGCTAAAAGACTAGCTAATGAGTCGAAAATGTTGATAAGAATTGCCTTATCGAAGTTCATGATGCTGGTTGATCGGCTAATAGAAGCGTATTCATAAGAAGTCCTCTTTGATTCCTCCTGAAACCTTTTAGAAGAGCCTTTCACATTGTCTCCGAAGATCTTTGTTCGTTTCAATCTTCTCCAGCTTCGCAACTCTGTGCTCACACATTCTCTCTGTTATATCATATAACAACGCTCGCCTGCCGGCTGGCTTGCTTGCTCCATCACAAAAAATAGACGATGAGAGAATCGCGAGCAGACAGTTAGAAGAAAATCGGCCTCTCCGTCTCATTCTCGTCTACTCTCCTTGATCTTACGTGTGTCTCTATTCCTCCAACTCTGCCTGGGTATGTTGCATTTCGTCGCACACTCACTTGCCCGTCCTCTCGGTCTGATCTTCCTCCCAGAGAGACGTACACACGGTTTCTTTTCGCGTCTAACAACTTCTCTGCCGTACGAGAAGAGACCGGTAAGCGGAGAAGCGCAGACATAAAGGATGGCCCACATGAAACATAGGTACTGTTTCTCTCTGGGTCTCTTCCATTGCATAACGGGCGGTTCATAATGTAACACCATTTGACACGCCCTCAGCTGACCCATGGTTTCGTGTAGTGTGGAATAAGGCGGGAAAACGTGTGGCGTCTTAAGCCACGCCCACTGGTGTCACCGAGATAGATGATGGAACCAAAATCATTCATTCGATGTGGCAACACCATCACCCGAATGGTGAGCTCCCAGGAGCTCTTCCTCCCCCATCCCCCGTCTCGCTCTGCCCCAAACTTGGCTCTGATGGTCAAGAAATGGAAGACTCGCCGACGATGACACTTGTATAGTCACGGTTGTACTCTAAATTTTCAACCTGCCTATCTTGTGCCATAGTCGGCGTGCTCTTCCAACTTTGTCCTTGTCCCTCTTCTGGTATTCTTATTCATCTCCTACGGCCTCGCCGGTTATGACACTAGTGAGTAAGTGAAACCAATCCCGATCGGATTCACTTGCCACTCGTGGAATAGTCGGCGAGTGCCTGGAGCATTTCGTCCGATCTAGTATTCTGTAACTCCTTGGGCCTCGCCGGTTATGACACTTAAGCTAATCTAAACCAATTTAGAACTATAGGATTCAGTTTAGATAAGTGGAATAGTCGGCGAGAGCCCGGAGACTTTCGCTTCTGTCCGATATTCTTTCCCCTCTTCGGGCCTCGCCGATTATGACACTTATGCATAGGTGGACCATTAAAACCATAGGATCCAACTACGCTAAGTGGAATAATCGGCGAGTGCCTGGAGTATTTTCTAGTATTCTGCATCTCCTTGGGCCTCGCCGGCAATGACAATTAATCGCAATTGGACCATCCGAACTCTAAGGGCTCCGATTGCGTTAGTTGGCATAGTCGGCGAGAGCCTGGAGCTTTCGTATTCCTTCTGATATTCTATCTCTCCCTCGGCCTCGCCGATTATGACACTTAAGCATAGGTGGACCATTCAAGACCATAGGATCCAGCTACGCTAAGTGGAATAGTCGGCGAGCGCCTGGAGCATTTCATTCGACCTAATATTCCGAACCTCATCCGGCCTCGCCGGCTATGACACATAAGCGTAGTTGGACCATCCAAGAACATAGGATCCAACCATGATATGTGTGATAGTCGGCGAGAGCCTGGATCATTCTATCCGATTAACCGATTCGCTGTTTTTCCGGCCTCACCGGCTATGACACATATGCATAGCTGGATCATTTAGTGACATAGAATCCAACCATGATATGTGGAATAGTCGGCGAGTGCCTGGAGCATTTCATTCGACCCTGTACTCTGAACCTTATCCGGTCTCGCCGGCTATGAACACATATGCGTTGTTGGACCATCCAAAAACAAAGGATCCAACCACGATATGTGTGATAGTCGGCGAGAGCCTGGATCGTTCTATCCGATTTACCAATTCGCTGTTTCTCCGGCCTTGCCGATTATGACACTTAAGCATAGGTGGACCATCGAAGATCATAGGCTCCAGCTATGATAAGTGGAATAGTCGGCGAGAGCCTGGAGCATTCCATTCGACCTAGTATTCTGAACCTTATCCGGCCTCGCCGGCTATGACACATATGCGTAGTTGGACCATCCAACACCATAGGATCCAACCACAATATGTGTGATAGTCGGCGAGAGCCTGGATCATTCGTATTCCTTCTGATATTCTATTCCGCTTTCGTTCGATATTCCGTCCCCTCTCCGGCCCTGCCGACTATGACACTTAAGCATAGGTGGACCATCCAAGACCATCGGATCCAGCTATGATAAGTGGAATAGTCGGCGAGTGCCTGGAGCATTCCTACTATCCTGTTATTCTAATCAGGGAGCCAAGTCCGGGTATGACACGGATCAATGCTTGACGTTGATTTAAATCAAATAAAATCAATCATTGTTCGTGGCATGCCTGGCGAGCTCTCTGTTCATGCGAACGAAGATCGCAAGCAATGTTTCATCCATCCGGTGAGGTCTATTCATCCGTTTCAGTTCGTCTGTCGTCTGATATTCTCTGTATTCCTTCCGCTAGTCTGTATTCAAATGGGACCTAGGCCGCCGACAGAACAGGTGCCAACCATGACACTGATAAATAGTTTGACGCGACAGGAAATGATCAAATATTTCTCGGTGTCAAGACTGGCTAGTTCTCTTGGTGTGAGCCGTCCCTCCCCAGTCCCCGATACCAACTATGACACTGGGACGGTTAGGAACCGAGTGTTTCCTAAACGCAGCAGTGTCGTAAATGGTTGGTGGGTCTGAATTTAGTCGAAAAGGTAAGATGTTTGTGGCAAGGCCCCTACCGATTATGACAATCAAATCTAAGTCAGAGTAACATCAAACTGACTTACGTCTGGTTGTCAAAGTTGGTTCAGAGCCGATAACTTGGTTTTTGTATGGGCGAGGAGCGCCAGAGATCGCTATGTAATCCATCTAATCCGAATTCCCAGAGTTCCACAGCAGGGAGTCATGTGTCTAGGGGCACCTGCCTCTTTTGAAATCAAAAATTTGAATTCAACATCTGGTCTGAGACAGTGTGGTTCATCTGACTATACAAAGTATGAGTAACACTATACAAACTTTACATCTCTTCTTCTTCTTTTTTAGTCGTTTGTTATTACCCATAGAGTCAATATAAGGGGAAAGAAGTGCCGAGTTGGTCGGCTTAAATAAAAGGGCAATTAGGGATGGGAAGCTTGTAATTTCAAGTGGAAAAGAGGGTAATCATGAAGGGAATTGGTGATAAAAACATGGTACTGACAGTGGGAATGAAAGGGAATGAGACACAAGAGATGGGTTTAAAAAGATGAAATTTTAAGGGAACTTTGCTCAAAATGTCAGATTTCTGTTGAAAAATATCACAGCTTAAAAAACTCTTGCTAAGCTCTTTGTTTCAGAAGAACTCGTTGGCAGCAACTGGCTTCGTGTCATTGGCGCCCATCACCGTATCCCTGGATGGCACGATGAGTTCCTCGATTCGGCTCTCAAAAGAATGTTCTCACTTCTCAACGAACGTGCGTTCGTTGTTGATTCTGGAGACGACGACGATGACGACGCCATCCTTTTCGACGATGAAATCGTTGGAGCATCTCATTTGACACTTCTCTTCCCAATGATTAAAATCATTCTGAAGAATAATCAACGGTTCGGTGAGCAGACAAGAAACGATGCTCTTCAACTCCTTCAATCTGCGATTCATAAGAAGTTCTTGAGGGATAAGGATGTGTTGAATCTTCCAATGGAGCATTACGCCTCAATGCTTTTTGAGCACTTTTCACAGGATTCAGGAGCCACCAACGCCTTCAAAGCCACCCAACAACTGTTCAGATTGGCGAATGATACGAATGATATTGGAGAACGGGTGATTGGAATGGTCCGCGAGATTCTCGCTTATGTCGGACATGAGAACCATTCTGTGAGAATCGCTGCGTTGGAGATTCTCGGTGCACCACAACTTTTGATGAGAATCGTTGTCGAATTGGGAATTGAGGCGTCGATTTCCAGAGAGATTCTTGTCCGGGTCTTTGTTGCAAAACACGATCCGATGGAGCAGGTGGCGACGGTGGCTGATGGTCTGTGGCATCAGAATCATATGCAGGCGAAGGTCGTCATCGGAGAGATGATTGTTGGTGAGTTTATATCGATTTTTGTGATAATTATTATACTTTTCCATTAAACCCAAATCAATTTTGCAGACGAATGTGTATCCCCATCCCCATTGGTCCGTCAATCCGCCGCTCAAGCGATGGCCACTTTCATCGAAGAGCATCCAGATCAGATGAAGCCAACGCTCACGAAACTCGATGCAGTCTACAAAGATCTCGTCTTGATTCGTGAGCCAATTTACGATGACGTTGGACGTCTTCAACGTGAAGCCATTGATGAATCCGATAGAAGATCCGGCGTCGGTAACACCCTTGTGCTTCTCGCCACACTTTGTCAACAAGAAGACGCTGAACAACTCATCAGTATCGTCGCCCCAGAAGGACTCTCGGATCGTGCTCCAGAGTGCAGAAACGAGCTGAGAAATGCTGCAGTTGAAACTATCAGAAGACACGGAGCAGCTTGCATGAACAGACTTTTGCCAGCTTTGGAGAAGATGTCAGATGAGACACCGGCCACCGATGATAACAGACGACAGGGATTGGTGGTTTTGTTGGGAACACTTGCACAGTATATTGATAGTACGGATAAGGTGAAAAGTATTGTGGCAAGGCTAGTTGAGGCCCTCTCCACACCAAGTCAAACTGTTCAGGAGTCCGTATCCCGGTGTTTGGCACCACTTGTTCCAAAGATTCGACAAGACGCAAAGGATCTGGTTAGCAAACTTCAATGGACACTTTTCGAAGCTGACACATATGGAGAGAGACGTGGTGCCGCCTATGGAATTGCTGGATTGATGAAGGGAATGGGAATTATTGCACTCAAGGATACTGACTTGTTGGCATCGATTCAAAAGAATATGGAGGATAAGAAGAGTCCGAAGCACAGAGAAGGAGGTCTTCTGGCTCTGGAGATTCTTTGTAGCACGATTGGAAAACTCTTCGAACCATACATCCTCAAGGCTCTTCCGGCGCTTCTCATCACTTTTGGAGACAACGACTCGAATGTAAGACAGAGTGCAGAAGATACAGCAAAGGCTATGATGGCCTCCATGACAGTTTACGGAACAAAGTTGGTGCTTCCATTGCTCCTGGTGGCTATTGACGATGATTCGTGGAGAACTAAGTGTGCGGCCACCGAACTTTTGGGATCGATGGCCTTCTGTGCTCCACGTCAACTTTCCTCTTGTCTTCCAAATATTGTGCCAAAGCTCATTGAGATTCTTGCGGATTCTTCATCAAAGGTTCAAAAGTCTGGAGAAAAGGCTCTTCAACAAATTGCTCGTGTCGTTCGTAACCCAGAAATCCTCGGAGTTACCAATCAACTCATGGCTGGACTATTGGATCCTGCCAACAAGACGTCCGCAGCTCTTCAAGCGGTCCTCAACACCAAATTCATTCATTACATCGATGCTCCATCTCTTGCTCTTATGATGCCAATTGTCCGAAGAGCCTTCGAAGACAGAAACAGTGAGACGAGAAGAGTGGCCGCGCAGATCATCAGTAACATCTACTCGCTGACAGAGAACAAGGATATGGAGCCATATCTACCGCATATGGTACCAGGACTTCAACGGTCTCTTCTTGATCCGGTTCCAGAGATTCGTGCGGTTTCCGCTCGTGCTCTTGGAGCAGTCGTCTCGAAATCTGGTGGAACCACGTCAGAAACTCTCAGAAGTGAAGTCATTCCATGGCTCAAAGAGAAACTCGTCTCTCCACAATCCACTGTCGACAGATCCGGAGCCGCTCAAGGACTTTGTGAGGTGCTTGCCGGAGCCGGAACCGAACAACTCGAATTCGTCATGCCTGAGATTATCCACGCGACAGAGAGTACCGATGTGTCGGCTGAGACTCGTGACGGTTACATTTTGATGTACATCTACCTGCCAATGACATTCGGAGATCGTTTCGTGCCGTATCTTCCACAAGTCGTCCCACCAATTCTGAAGGCGTTGGCTGACGAGAACGAGTATGTCCGTGCTTCTGCATTAAAGGCTGGTCAACGTCTCATCTCACAATACTGCTCACACGCTCGCAAACTCCTCCTACCACAACTCCAGCTGGCCTTGATGGACGAGAACTGGCGTATTCGTTATGCATCGGTTCAACTCATCGGAGACTTCCTCTTCAATATTTCCGGAATCTCTGGAAAATCCACATCATCCACTGCCGACGAGGACGACACAATGGGAATGGAGCAGGCCGGAAAGGTCATCATTCGCGCCCTGGGACAAAAAGACAGAGATCGTGTGTTGGCTGGTCTGTACTTGACAAGATCCGACGTGGCTTTGGTTGTCCGGCAAGCTGCCGGACACGTTTGGAAGATGGTTGTGTCAAATACCCCAAGAACTCTCAGAGAGGTCACCAAGGTTCTCTTCGAAATGGTCGTCGACTCGTTGGCTTCCACTTGTGATGAACGACAGCAAATGGGAGCGAGATGTCTTGGAGAGTTGGTTCGCAAAATGGGTGATAAGGTATCGTTTTCATTTAAGTTTTTGGCAAAAAAAATTATTTTTTTTTTCATTTTCAGGTTATCAACGACATTCTGCCCAGTTCTCGATGTCAATCAAAAGTCGGAGGAGATTGCGAAACGTGTCGGAGTGGCCATCGCTCTTCACGAGATTATTGGAAATATGAGTAAAGAAGTCACCAATCACTACCTGTCCGCCATCGTTGAGCCAGTCCGTAAATCGATTTGCGACGAAAGTGAACTGGTTCGTGAGGCCGCCGCCGACACATTCACCGTACTCTATCATGTGGTTGGAAATGAGGCGCTCGATGAGATCATTTGTCCATTGTTGGAGGAGTTGACACCAGAACAAGACCACATTCTGCAGGGATTGTGTGATGTGATGAGACAAAACAGTCGATCCATGCTACCATATTTGTTGCCGAAGCTCACGAAACCACCGGTCAACGTGCACGCTCTGTGCTCTCTGGCTTCAGTTTCAGGAGATTCGCTGTCAAGACAACTTCCGAAGGTTCTCGACGCACTTCTTGCTTCGTGTGAGACCAATGACGAGAGTGATCCAATGATTGAATCATGCGAGAAGGTCGTCATCGCTGTCACCGATGAGGACGGAGTCCCGGTTCTCATTGACTATCTCATCCAAAAGGCTGCCAACAATGGAAATGTGCCAGCCGCCGTTTTGTTGAACACGTTCATCGCCAAGTCGGGAGTCTCTTTGGCTGATATGGCTGAGGAAGTTCTTCCAGGACTTCTCAATTTGTACACATCTCCGAATCCACAAATTGTGGATCACGCTATCGGAGCCGCCGTCGCTCTCACTCAATCGATGGATCAGAGAGAGCTGATTAATGTGCTTACCGTTGTCAAAAAGGCTATCAACTTTATGGTGGCCACTGCGAAGGGACAACAAATTCCAGGATTCACGCATCCTAAATCCCTCCAACCCCTTGTCGTTATGCTTCGTGAAGCCATTCTTCAAGGACAAGTCGAAACGAAGGCTCATGCCGCTGAAACTCTTGGAATGGTAGTCAAAGTGTCGGATGTGACCGCTCTCAAAGCGCACGTCGTCAATATCACCGGACCACTCATTCGTGTGCTCGGAGATCGGTTCCCGGCTAATGTCAAGCTTCCGATTATTGAAACTCTGAGCAAGTTGTTGGATAAGGTGGCCGCGATGCTTCGTCCATTCCTTCCACAACTTCAGTCTACATTCCTCAAAGCTCTTCAAGATCAGACGTCTCGACCGGTGCGATTGGCTGCCGGAGGTGCTCTGGCTAGACTGTTGAAACTCCATCCAAAGCCAGAAGCCACAATGACAGAGTTGCTGAAGTTGTTAGCCACCTCTACCGATCAACAATTAATGTGAGTTTTGTGTTAAAGTTATAGCGAAAACTTCAAAATTTGTTTCAGTGAATCCTCCCTTGCCACCGCCCGTGCTCTCATCGCCGCCTGTCCGGACAAGATGTCACAAGCCACCATCGATGAGATCTATCGTGTCACTGAGCTCATTTACACTCAACCAATCGAGAATCCATCAGAAATCGAGACATCATTGACGTCGTGCTCCGGGGCACTTCTCGGAGAGACCATCGCACAAAAAGAGGACTGGAGCACAGCGCAGAGCAGTGTTCTATCGGCAGTCGAATCAAACTCAACACCATCCAGAAGTCGTCAAGCGAAGGCAGCCGCTCTTCAACAAATCTGCTCATCGAATGCCGATGGATTCTGGTTTTCTGAAGCGAATGCTTCATGTCGTACTGCCTTCCTAGCCGCCTTCACATCCACAGATCCAATCGTAGCTTCATCGGCTCTTCGTGCCGCTTCCCACGTCCTTCAGTCGTCAATTGATCGAGATCTTCTCTCGGCAGTGGCTCGTGCTCTCAATCACGCTTCGGTGGATGTCCGGAAAACCGCGGCCATCGCATTGGGACACGTCGGATACAAGAGTGAACTTACGGATGATATTCTGAAGTTGGTGGTGCCACAGTTGATTAACGGATGCAAAGAGAGCAATTCGCAAGTGCGATGCGCCTCGGAGCTCGCCTTGTTGCATGCGTTGAAGATGGCACAGAATGAGGACAGATTTGAGGTGAGCTGATGGATTTCTAAGGATTTTGAGCACTAATAAAATTTTCAGAGCTACCGTACCACGCTGGAAGGTGTTGTTCAACGGAATCTCGACGAGACCCGTGTCAGTTTGGCGCGTGTCGTCCGTGCCGGTGATCTCGATTTGGAGCCACTTGATACCATTTTGAATGTTTATTAATTCTTTTCTCCATTTTTTTCAAAAATTAGTTCATATATACATTTTTTTTGGTTGTTTATTGTTTGTTTTCACCCCCGTTTCTCTATCTTTAATTATCTGTGTTTCTTTCTTTATGGCTTTCCCCCGATGCTCCCGTTCTTTTTTTGAATTCCTATGAGATAAAATTGACAAATTGGTTTCTAATTCCCCTAGCAATTCTTAGGGATTCTTTCACCCTTTTTATAATTTTTCTGTTCATTTTTTGATCCTGACTCCATATTTCAATAGCTCCATGTGGACCCGCCGCCGTCTTTACAGTACGGCAAAGGCCACCATCAGCCAGAAGAGTCGATACAAACCGGTGATTGGTCTAGAGGTCCATGTTCAACTGAACACCCTCACCAAGCTCTTCTCCAGATGTCCCACCTCAGAAGCGCCGCCGAATCGGAGGGTTCTTCCGTTCGATATGGCCACCCCTGGAATCCTCCCGAAACTCAATCGACAGTGTGTGCATCGTGCTCTTAAAATGGCACGAATTCTGAATTGCCACGTGCCGGAGTGGTCGAGATTCGATCGGAAACATTATTTCTATGCGGATATGCCGGCTGGATATCAAATCACACAGAATGAGCGGCCGATTGCGAAGGATGGCGTTTTTGGATTCTGGGTTTTTGATGAGCACTTGGAGAAGGCTTATTGGAAAGAGGTATAGGATCCTGGGGGCTCAGAAGTTTCGTTTTGGCCATGCGCGCTCTGTTGCAAACGATCAATCCCTGAAATTCCGTCTTAGTTACAGAATAATGAAGATAAAATGTTGATTTTCAACATCATGTTCCCCATTGTAAAAAATCCGAAAATTTCAAATTATCCCCGAAAATCGGAATATTCGCTACAGAGCGTGCTTACATCGATGCGAAAATTCCAATTTTCGTTGTTTCAAGTTTTTGACAAAATCCTTGAAAAAAAAGTATTTCCAGGTTCAAATCCTGCAACTGCAACTAGAACAAGACTCTGGTAAAACGATCCATCTCACCGAATCCGATGAAACTGGACCTCCGAAATCCCTCATCGACTATAACAGAGCCGGTTGTGCCCTCATTGAAATCGTCACCTCTCCGTGCTTCGAAACGGCGATCGAGGCGATTCGATTCGTGCAAACTCTGAGACTTCTCCTTATTCATCATAATCTATGTGATGGAGAATTGCATAAAGGACACATGAGGGTGGACGCCAATGTTTCCTTGTCCAAGGATCATGTGGAGGGTTGGTTCGCTTTCGATTCAAGCAAGTGCGCTCCACTGAAATCGCGCGGCGATTCAAAATTTCCATATTTGCAGCAGAGCGCGCTCGCTTAAGTTTAACACTCTGTGAGCCCAAATTTGATTTTTAGGCACCCGAACAGAGATCAAAAACATGAACAGTATTCGTACGATCCACACCGCCATCAACTTTGAAATCGCGCGCCAATTCGAAATTCTTTCGGCGAACGGAAAGGTTATCAATGAGACGAGAGCGGCAGATTCGATGGGAAGAACTGTTCCAATGCGTGATAAAGAAGTGGAGACGGACTATCGATTCATGATTGAGCCGAATCTTCCGAAACTCGTAATTAAGGAGGAGTGGAGAAGGCAGGCGGATGAGGAGTTGGAAAAGGAGGGGAAGGCGGATTTCGAGTGGTTGAGAGATGTGATCGGGTTCGATGCGAGGAGTGCGGTGCATATTGCCGTAGGTTATAGGATCTACAGTAACTAGGAACCCGCCGCCCCCGTGAAATTTCGTGTTATGGGGTTAATCTCGTTGACTAAAAAATTAAAACATCTCTGAAAATTTTATTCACAAACGTGGAAAATTCCGGAACCTTGGTTTTTTGTCTTTCTGAATACGTAGTTACTTCATAATGATTTGAGATTCCTTCACAAACTTCTCATCATCGGTCCTGAAAAAAAACTTTTTGAAGCAAGACAAAAAACATAAATAAAAAACATTCCAACTATTCTGATTTTGGCTTTTTAGTTCTAACACATCTTACCTTGGGCGCTGTGACTCCTGGGAGACTGATGGCTCGTTAAGTTGGGGTTGAGGTGGTTGGGGAGGTTGAGAAAGTTGAGGAATAAAAAAATGGGTGGGTGGCATTTGTAATGCCGAACTCAAGACAATCAAAGCTATTAAAGGTGTTAAAATACAATCAATGAACAAAAAATAGCCTGTGTAGGCTTCCCTCAAAGGGTTTGTGGCATTTCCGATGCCGGGTAGTTGTACTTTTCTGGAGACTTTTTCGATCGAAATACATCAATCTAGAGTCCGAGCCAGAAAAAACAACTGTGGAGGGGGAGGGGTAGTTGTACTTTTCTAGAGACTTTTTCGATCGAAATACATCAATCTAGAGTCCGAGCCAGAAAAAACAACTGTGGAGGGGGAGGGGTAGTTGTACTTTCCTGGAGACTTTTTCGATCGAAATACATCAATCTAGAGTCCGAGCCAGAAAAAACAACTGTGGAGGGGGAGGGGTAGTTGTACTTTCCTGGAGACTTTTTCGATCGAAATACATCAATCTAGAGTCCGAGCCAGAAAAAACAACTGTGGAGGGGGAGGGGTAGTTGTACTTTCCTGGAGACTTTTTCGATCGAAATACATCAATCTAGAGTCCGAGCCAGAAAAAACAACTGTGGAGGGGGAGGGGTAGTTGTACTTTCCTGGAGACTTTTTCGATCGAAATACATCAATCTAGAGTCCGAGCCAGAAAAAACAACTGTGGAGGGGGAGGGGTAGTTGTACTTTCCTGGAGACTTTTTCGATCGAAATACATCAATCTAGAGTCCGAGCCAGAAAAAACAACTGTGGAGGGGGAGGGGTAGTTGTACTTTCCTGGAGACTTTTTCGATCGAAATACATCAATCTAGAGTCCGAGCCAGAAAAAACAACTGTGGAGGGGGAGGGGTAGTTGTACTTTCCTGGAGACTTTTTCGATCGAAATACATCAATCTAGAGTCCGAGCCAGAAAAAACAACTGTGGAAGGGGAGGGGTAGTTGTACTTTCCTGGAGACTTTTTCGATCGAAATACATCAATCTAGAGTCCGAGCCAGAAAAAACAACTGTGGAGGGGGAGGGGTAGTTGTACTTTCCTGGAGACTTTTTCGATCGAAATACATCAATCTAGAGTCCGAGCCAGAAAAAACAACTGAGGAAGGGGAGGGGTAGATTGGCCCTTATATACTAGGGGGGCGGAGCTTTGGGAGTGATGGGGCGGAGCGATGGGATTAGATGCCCTAGTCTCCACCCCGATTGTTCTTGTCATAATTGGCGGTGTTTCTTTAACTTTGATTGATCTGTCATGACCTGTCACAGTGCAAGGTGTCAAACGTGATGGAACAATAGGGTCCTTCACGTCAGGAACAATGGGAACTATGACAGGCAGATGATGGATTGGCAAAATATTCTTCCATAGGAAGCTCCCAAAAAAACTCTGGAAACTTCTCGGGAATCCCCCGAAAACCACAGGGAATCCTCGGACAAAAACCTGGAAAGGTCTAGGAAGTTTCTAGGATAATCTCAGAGAGAACTCCGAAAAGTCTTGGGTTAATCTCTGCGAAATCCTGGAGGAATCCTCGGACAGAAAACCGGTTATTCCCGGAAAAAACCTGAGGTTTGGATTTTACTGAAAAAGGTTTCTTAGTTTTCGACTTCTGTGAAAAGAATTTTTGGTGTAAAAAGTATTTTTTCAATCAACGTAGTCCCATTGGTCGTCAAAATCCAGAAAATATATTACCATGAAGTGGATGATGGGATGGCCCCCGAATCCCATATCAATCCCTAGATCTCGACCCCTCATCTTCTTTTTCCAGGAAGAACCCGAACTCCTAACTTTTGTGAAACGATGCGTTCGACACAAAGAGCCCGCCGTGACAGCCGACGAGATTCTGTACTGGATGAGAGAGCTGAAAATAATAATGCAGAGATCGAAAGTCAACTATCCGCCGCAAAGGTATAAGGAGAGGGAGTTGGGTAGATTTACGGAGCTTCTATGTACATTTCCAGTGACTTCTTCGCCAAACAATTCACCACTCTCATCTCATGCCAACACCGTCTAACTCGACTCCGCCTCCTGGAGCTCCTTCGACTGTATGCCACCGGAGAATACGTGGAAGACGTCCTTGAATTCATTGAAGCCAACAGTTTTTGGCGGATAACTTCGCCAGAAAAAATCGACGAATTCGTGGAAAAATCAATGAAAAAAGATGCAAAATTGGCGGGAAAGGTGCGAAGTGGCCACGCGAAAAGTTTCAATCGAATGCGAAATTTGATTGTGGACGGCAGTGAGAAATGCATTGAGCTGGAGGATGTGGAGACGGCGATCCGACGATTTTTGGATAGGAAATAGGAGATTTTAGGATTATAGAGTTCAAAAAAAATAAATTATTTTCTAAAAAATACTGTGTTTTTATCATAGCAGTGTCAAAAAGCAGGAATAATATTATACAATTGCGTATTTAAAAACAAAAGAAAAAACGGGGCGATTTGAATTTCTAAAATACAAAAAGAAGCGGATGAGACAAGCACAGAGTTGTTTTTTGGTTTTTTTGAGAAGGAGTGGGGGCGGGGCGAGGGAGGGGCGGAGCAAAAATAAATTAAAAAGGAGACAAAGAGATCAAATGGTAGAATTAAACGCTTTTAAAAATCATGTTAGTTGAGAGCACGGGTGACGAATTCGACGAGTCGTTTGGCGTACTGAAAAATCGGAAAATTGCGGGTCTCGCCACGAAAATCAGTTCTCACCTGTTCCGGTTTCACAGTGCTAATATTCTCGGCGTCCGATCCATATTTGACAGTTTTCGCCGCCGTCGCACTTCGTTTTTTGATACCGTAGTAGGTCAAAATGTCGACGAGACCAATGAAATAAATCAGATTTTTGTCCGATTCACCGGGACTAGCGATCGCATAGAATTCATCGTCCAAGTCGGGTCCTCCCGAGACTCCTGGGAATGCGCCGCCTGTGGAGGGGATTGGAGAGTCTGGAGGAGTTGGGGCAAGTTCGTCACCGGATTCTTCACTGTTCTGTTCGACGGGACGATTGGCGGCTTCCTGGGCGGCTCGTTCACAGTCGTGGATTCCTGGAAAATGGGTCTTGTCACGAAATATTTTTTTTACTATAGGTTACTGTCACTTTGAGTCCGCAACATCTCAAAACTCGAAACCGTTGAAAACTAGGCTCGAAAATTTCAAATTTTTCGACTCGATTTTAATCGATTTTCTAGAAAATTAGAACAAAATGAAATTCTGAATTTTTTTTTCAAATAA
The DNA here is from genome assembly GCA_000143925.2 of Caenorhabditis brenneri. Classification (NCBI taxonomy): domain Eukaryota; kingdom Metazoa; phylum Nematoda; class Chromadorea; order Rhabditida; family Rhabditidae; genus Caenorhabditis; species Caenorhabditis brenneri. Next base: position 96,460 of record GL380016.1, read on the forward strand.
AAAATTTGTCCGAAAAACATTTTCGAAAAAATTTTTTTCAAAAAAAAAAATTGAAATATTATTTTGTTCTAATTTTCCAGAAAATCGATTAAAATCGACTCAAAAATGTGAAATTTTCAAGCCTATTTTTCAAATTTTACACGAATTTCAATAAAGCGCGTTGAGACCTATAGAAAAAAAATTGCATGCGCCTTTAAAAGGGCTTGTTGACCACTAACAACCTACCAAGAAGCAATGAATAATCCATCAAATGCATCCTAGTCAACCATTCCGTATCACTTGACAACATATCCAACAACTGTGTCCGTGCCTCTGGCGGCAGATTCAATTTCCAGTTTTGCTCCAAAAAGTCGTTGTCTTTCAGCGTTGGCAAGTCTTTCGCCTTCTCCTTATCCGACGCGGCACGGGATACTGTAGATCCTTTAAGATCGAACTTCGTGTGCACGCCGTACTTCCGTCCGAACACGTTACGCATTACGATTAGGTAGGTTTCGGAGCCGTCGATTGTTAATCTGGAAATAGAGAATTTGTTTTAGGAACGAACCTGGGAAAGTTGCCGGGCAGCTTGCCGTTGACAAGCTGGTTGGAACGGCAAGTTGCCGCTAAAAGGGCAAGTTGCCAGCTTTCTACTCACCTATAAAGCCCCAGATACTGTGGCAAGAGGGTCTTTCCCTGCTTCTCCACCACATATTGATGATAGTTTCGGAGGACGGAGTGAAGTTCGGCCACTGCTTCCGAGTCCATCGACTGAAATTCATTTTTGGGATTTTTTGGTTAAAAACTCTCCGGAACGTCTTATTTTTGCAAATTTTTTAAAAAATCACAGTAAGATCGCGCTGAGACCTTCAGAATAAAATTGCGCCTTTAGAGGTGTTTTCAACCATTTTTGGGCCAAAATTTAGGCTATTTTCATTTTCCTCACCTTGATCACAAACTTCTTATCGTAGGAAACAAAGAACCGGGGTGTGGAGTCCTTCGCCGATCCATCCAACAAGTCAGGTTCAGGCTCATAACTCGTCAAACTCCTCAAATACTCGAAACTATCCACACCGAATTGTTCTCGAAGATTCCGGAACACATTTGGACAGTACTCTTTCACTTTGTAGTGACTCGGCATGATGTCCTTGTTGAAATTGTGATTGTCGATTTTCACTTTTGAGTAGGCCTGGAAAATGATTTTTTGATGGATTTTTAGGCGAAAAATTGATTTTTCATGCTAAAAATTGGATTTCTATAGACTTTTCGCGTAAAAAAAGTTGAAAATTCGACTTTCGACCCAATTTCCCTACCTTAAAATCATCAGGCATCAAAAGTCCGGGCGGTGGAACGTGTAATAGCTGATCGACGGTATGGTTGATTCCCCACATAAAAACCGATAAAACGGGCTCTTTTGCGCGGAAAAGTTTCCATTTCGGCACCAAAATCTTGCCCTTCTTCTTTGACACCATCTTTGATTTCTTTTTCGTCGACATTTTTTGATTTGAGTTGGAGCGGGAACACTGAAACATGTTTTATTTTGAAAAAAGAAGCAATTTTTTTGAGAAAAAAAACGGAAAATTGGAGAAAAACCCGTTAAAATCGAGTAAAAAAGCGTTTTCCCGAAAAAAAAATACAAATTTATTGTCCGAGAGGAGTACACGAAACTTTCTATTTGACAATGCGCCTTTAAAGGAGAGTACGGTAGCATTTTTTTAAGACAGCAATTTCAGACAGCGGATTTTAGATTTTCAGACAGCGATTTTATTGGAAAAAAGAGAAAATTTAGCCAAAAAATGTATTCAGCACGATAAATAAAATTCGCCACTCCCGAAAATTCGTAAAAAAAACAAATTTTTCGAGCAATGCGCCTTTACTACAGTAGCCTCCCAGCTAAACAAGTCTAGAATTTCAGAAAAAAAGCGAGCGAAATATAAATTTTTGTTGACTATCTCGACTGAAATAAAGAACGAAAACATACAGTGAGTGTACAAATAAACAAAGTATTGTTGTGAGAAGAAGAAGCGAAAAAAAAAGTTCTTTGTCTGAATTTTTTTATTTTGATGCGGCCAGCTGAGTCATTTCCGTCTGTAATTAAAAAAACGACGGCGATTAAAAACTATTTTTGGATTCTTTGGGGAAATTGAGAAACAAAAAATGATTGTTTTTGGAAAAAAAAAATTATTTGTGAGCCTACCGTATTCTCTATTTCCCAAGAGCTCAAACTCATTAATGATCATCAAAAAAATAATTATTCATCAACTAGAAAAACAAAAAACAAGTCGAAATGAGTAAAACCCAAGGGAAATCAATATTTTTAGTCTCTTTTAGAAGAAGGAGCCAAAGATGGGCGGCTCGGTTGGTGGATGGAAAAAAGGGAGAAAAAGGCGGGAGGGTTGGGTGCATACACTGCCGCAGGCCACCCCAGTCAGCAGCGAAAACATTGACGAAAAATGTGAAAAACGGCGCAGAGGCAGCAGCAGCATAGTCGAAGGGGCGAGGAGGACCGCGCGGGACGAGGAGTGCGTGTTGTTGTCTGCCGTCTCTCCGGGTTAACACACACTAAACCCATCTCTCCAATCCGTTCTATCGGGGGAAAGGCGGCGGAGGCCCTACGAGAATATATATCGACCTCTCACTCTGTGTCTCCTAGGCTTTTTAGTGTGAGAATTTAGGGAAGGGGTGATAGAGTTTGTTAAAAGCTAGAGACGCAGACATCATACACCTCTTTATAAATTTATTCAAATCGAATCATGATGACCGACTTTTCGGACATAAACTAGTTTTTTTTTCTGCTTTTCTCTCTCTCGATCTATCCCTGGAGTTGTACGCCCTCAGGGGAATAATTTTTTAGGAGCAGGAGGGGGGGGGGGGGGAACCCTATGAGCCATGGAAAGGAGCGATAAAACGAAAAGATAATAAAACTAAAAGCTTTTCTCAATTTTTTTTTGAGCAGCTCCTTCTCCCACTGAGATGAATGACAAAATGGAACGACGTAAGCTCTTCTAAGATGAAGAAGACGAAGGGATTAGATAGGAGCGAAAAGGGTGACTCGGCATTTTCGTAAGCCTCTTTTGAAAGGTGTTACAACTCCGCAGTTGTATAATTGACGTGTGAACTTTATTGTTTATTCTTTGACCTTTCGATAACCATCTAAGGTCAATCATTATTATAAAAGAACTGATTTCCGCTAAATCAGTTCAGTCTTGTATTTCTCTCTGAATTCTCTCTCTGGCTAATAAAGCTTTTGGTTCTACCTCGTTGTTCCTGTCCGCCACCAGCCAAGCACCACACCACACATATACAACACTGGCGATCAGGATGAGATTCGAACTCACGCGGGAAAATCCCAATGGATTAGCATTATCCGCAATCTAATGGTCAAGTTGAGAGGTTTGTTGATACTTTTAAGAGAGCATTGATCAAATTGGACGGGGAAGGAAACACCGAGATGGCGGTTCAAAAATTCCTCCAAATGTACCGAGCAACACCGTGTAGTGCAAGTCCAAACGCCTTGACCCCCTCCGAGAACTTCCTTGGTCGACGAATCCGTACAGTGCTCGATCTACTGCTGCCCTCCCACCAAGACACCGCTACCGAACGAAATGATAAGATGGAGGATAGTTTCAATATGCAGCATGGAGCCAAATGTCGTGAGTACGACATAAACGACCAGGTTTATGCCAAGGTTAATGCGAACCAATCTTCTGCCTCTTGGTTTCCAGGTACCATCGTTCGGAAAATTGGCCAAACCATCTACGACGTCTCCATCAATGGTCAAGTGGTCAAGAAGCATGCTAATCAACTGAGATTCCGTTCCGTGCCCACACCGTATCCTGACTTTGTGGATTGGTTGACAAAGGATGAAGATGAGCCTGATGAGCCAAACTCAACGCTTATGCCAAATCCGACGCCGCCGTCTACCCCGCTTACATTGCCTACGGTAGCCGTCCCCCTCAGAAGATCTTCGAGGAACCCAAAGCCCGTGGTGCAATTCCAACTGGATCCCACTCAGAAATCCTACACATCAAATTGAACTTCTTCCATACAAAAGGGGAGATGTTACAACTCCGCAGTTGTATAATTGACGTGTGAACTTTATTGTTTATTCTTTGACCTTTCGATAACCATCTAAGGTCAATCATTATTATAAAAGAACTGATTTCCGCTAAATCAGTTCAGTCTTGTATTTCTCTCTGAATTCTCTCTCTGGCTAATAAAGCTTTTGGTTCTACCTCGTTGTTCCTGTCCGCCACCAGCCAAGCACCACACCACACATATACAACAAAAGGCTTCTTGAGGAGAGATGGAAATAGATTTAGGGGGAGTCATGAGCCCTTTCTAGGGGAAAAGCTTACTTGGGTCGGGGCAGTCCGGGCTGGGCCGGACTGGACTTCTTTTAGAGTCCGGTCCGGTGAGCCCGAAAAGCCCGGAAAAACGCGCGAGTTTTGATTTTTTTTCCAAAAACCTTAGAATAAAAGCCCGGGTTTCAAAATCACAACTCTGGAGGGTCCGAAGCTACCGTACCTCTTAAACCAAAAAAATCCGGACACCGCCTCTATCAGCTAAAATCAGCTGACTTTCAGCACGCGCCACGCATTCAAAATTTTTTCTGGGACTCTAAAAAATTTTGGACGCATTGACCATAGCTAGGACTTCATTTTTGTATTTGATAACTTTTCTGTGCAACCATTTCCGTGGTAGATAGAGCTTGTTTAATGAAGGGCTCTTCGATAACCGAGGTAGCTGTTTTGAAAAAGCTCTATCTGCCTGGGAAGCGGTTCTACGAAATAGTTGTCAACTGAAAAAATGAAGTTCTAGTTATGATCAATGCGTCCAAAAAATTTTGAAGCAGTAGAAAATTTTTGGAGGGAGTGGCGCATGCTCAAAGTCAGCTAAAATCAGCTAAAACGCCCTCAAATAGAGATCCACATGTTCAGAGCAGTATATCTCGGCTATCTTGACTGCTACGAGAATGTAATAAACTTAAAAAAATGTTTAGCAGTCTATTTTACACATTTCATTAATTGACAACTTTTTGATAGCTCTAAAGGCAACCGAGATATGTTGCTCCAAACATACAGTAGTGGCTGAAAAAGGGGCGGAGCTAAAACAAAGTGCGCCATCGTGTTCAAGGGGTCTTTAATATCTAGTGTATGCCAATTCTAGAATTTCTAATGGCATCGTTATAACTGAAGCTGCTGAATTGACTCTGTGAACAAAAAATTCAAAAAAAAAAAAAATGAAACCTCACTCGAACATGAGTCCATTAAAAACCTAGCTCTTTCACAACTCATACTTTGGTCTCACCACGAAACACGTTCGCCATAATTTATCACAGCTGACGTGATTTCCTCCAAAAAAGTGACTCAAAATGCACCGAAAACTCTTGAAAAGAAGACTCTTCAAGTGTCAACTACACTAGAATCAAATTTAATTTCCCTTCCCTCTCGCTCTCCCTTCCTTATCTTATCAAAAATGCCTCTCTTTCGGGTGTCATGACTATATATCACATGGTTGATCACTTTCCGAACACATCATGACATTTTGAAAAAAAAAATGAATTCACATTTTATTATTGATGACTAGCGACGAAAAATGTACCATAGAAAAAAAAGGGAAAAAACACAGAAAACGTTCTCTGAGAAACAATTGATAAAAGCGTTGAAGGGGAGGGAGGGAGGGGAGGAACCGGTTTTTAGGGAAGAAAACAAAAAATACCAAAAAAATAGAAAAAATTAAATTTAGAAAGGCAAGAATTAGGGTCTAAACTCTCTTCAAATGGTCATCATATGACTTCAAAAATGAGTCGGCCGCCGTGCACGCCTTCTCCGAAATTCCGTTTTCGCCGCGGGCAAATGCCATCATTACACGATGGATGTAGAGGTATTGGATCTCGGTTTGAATGCATTGGGCACGTTGTTTTCGCAGCTCCATGGCAATCTGGAATAGAGTTGGTTTATTATTTCTTGTTGCGAAGTTCTCAAGATCGCAAGACATCTAGCGATCCCACCCGCCCCCTCAAGTGTTCGGAGCAGTATATCTCAGTTGTTGTTAGAGCTATCGAAAAGTTTTCAAGTAATAAAATGTTCAAAATAAACTGATAACCATTTTTTTAGTTGACCACTTTTTGAAATTTCCAAAGGCAACCGAGATATAATGCTATGAACATGTCGTCTTCAGTAAAACCTATACATGATGCACCGCCAGTACTGAATTTTAAGAGCAGCGCAGCTCGGTTGTTTTTAGAGCTATCAAAAAGTTTTTAACTAATAAAATGTTTGAAATGTCTTGGTCAATATTCCTCTAGTTGACCACTTTTTGAAACTTTCAAAGACAACCGAGATATACTGCTCTGAACATGTCTTTCTGACTATACTTCTACCCTAGGCCTGTAGTAGAGATATTCCCAGTACTTTATTTTTAAAGCAGTGTATCTCGGTTATTTTCATAGCTATCAAAAAGGTTTTAACTAACAAAATGTTCAAAATGCACCGGTTAACATTTCTTTAGTTGATTACATTTTGATAACCGAGATATGTCACCCTGAACATGAAGTGCTGGGTTTATTTCTATCGCAAGGCCTGTAGAGGTATTCAAAGTTCTCCATGTTTGGAGCAGTATATCTCAGTTGTCGTTCGAATTATTAAAAAGTTTTCAACTAAAAAAATGTGAAAAATGCATCGATTAACATTTCTCTAGTTGACCACTTTTTGAAATTTTCAAAGGCAACCGAGATATACTGCGCTGAACTTCATTGAAATCTAGAATTCCAGATCCCCAGCCATTAACAAAAACTTCATTACAAACCTCTTCAAAATCCACTTTCATCTCCTTATTCAATCTAGTATAGGCAAACTCCAAGGCGACCACACAGCCAGTCCTTCCGATTCCAGCCGAACAATGCACTACACACGGTCCTTGTCTCACTTGGGCAAGTAGTCGTTGAGGTACTGTATGACACTTCTCATCAGGAACACCACGATCAGGCCAGCTACAAAAAGGAAGTAGAAGTTAGAAAAACAAGGGGAGACTCACTTTGGCCACTTGATCAGCTTCACTGTTAGGGGGGATTTATCGGAGGGTTGTTCATTGACTGGAACATTATCCGGGATGAAGGTGACTTCCAGTGTGACACATTCAAACTCGTCGTTCACTTCTCCGAGGTTTTTGATTTTGATGCAACCATGTGTCTCCTCTTCTCCACTTGATGGCCAATAGCAGACGCATTTGGGTCTTCCTTCTTCGATTACTCTGGAAATTTTTTCGTTATTCTCTTCTAGGGTGGTGCCTAGCAGCCTCATTTTTTTGACTCGTGTGCTATTCAATTTTATATTAGCATGCCAGAACGCTGTCATCCTCGCTCCACTGAAACTCTGCGTCTCACCAGTTAGAGATGGCGAGATGAACTCCTCTCGGACAAACGTGTGTCGATTTACGGAGGAAAAACGTGGCCCATTCAAAATTAATTTTTTCTCGCGAACAAGATTTCGCTCGTTTTTTTTGAGTTTTCCCTTATGTTCTGTAATTTTTTTTTTCTCAATAAAATCGATAATAATTTTGTAAATTCGTGTTTTTTTTTGTATTTTTCACACCTAAT
>GL380016.1:142475-164830 GCA_000143925.2 Caenorhabditis brenneri
TATACCGCTCCGAATACATAACCACCACCGCATCCATCGAAATAGATCACACAGAACTGAACCTCCTGATATATTTTTGTATCTTTGGAGCGTAAATCATTTTTGTCCGGGAATATAACAAAGCAGCATGCGCTAGATGCCCGAATTGAGTCTAATAAGATAAAGGCTCATAGAAATTTGACCAGTGAGCAGAACATCCATTCTTCAGAAGGCCAGTGGAACAATCACTCCCGTTTGGGGTTAATTTTGCCGAAAAAGACACTTCAAAAGTGAAAAAATCCCTCTTAAAAATTTTGTTTTTCAGGAGCACAAGTCAATAATCACTTTTCCCTTAAGGGGAGTTCTGGTTGTTCGAAAAATCAATCAATTATCAATTCTCCCTTTAGGACTGATCTGCTTCTTCGGAAGCTACGTCAGTTATAACTTCTCCCTTTAGGACTGATCTGCTTCTTCGGAAGCTACGTCAGTTATAACTTCTCCCTTTAGGACTGATCTGCTTCTTCGGAAGCTACGTCAGTTATAACTTCTCCCTCTAGGACTGATCTGCTTCTTCGGAAGCTACGTCAGTTATAACTTCTCCCTCTAGGACTGATCTGCTTCTTCGGAAGCTACGTCAGTTATAACTTCTCCCTCTAGGACTGATCTGCTTCTTCGGAAGCTACGTCAGTTATAACTTCTCCCTCTAGGACTGATCTGCTTCTTCGGAAGCTACGTCAGTTATAACTTCTCCCTCTAGGACTGATCTGCTTCTTCGGAAGCTACGTCAGTTATAACTTCTCCCTTTAGGACTGATCTGCTTCTTCGGAAGCTACGTCAGTTATAACTTCTCCCTCTAGGACTGATCTGCTTCTTCGGAAGCTACGTCAGTTATAACTTCTCCCTCTAGGACTGATCTGCTTCTTCGGAAGCTACGTCAGTTATAACTTCTCCCTCTAGGACTGATCTGCTTCTTCGGAAGCTACGTCAGTTATAACTTCTCCCTCTAGGACTGATCTGCTTCTTCGGAAGCTACGTCAGTTATAACTTCTCCCTCTAGGACTGATCTGCTTCTTCGGAAGCTACGTCAGTTATAACTTCTCCCTTTAGGACTGATCTGCTTCTTCGGAAGCTACGTCAGTTATAACTTCTCCCTTTAGGACTGATCTGCTTCTTCGGAAGCTACGTCAGTTATAACTTCTCCCTCTAGGACTGACCTGCTTCTTCGGAAGCTTCGCCAAAACATTTGGAATTTTGCGAGGTAATTTTTCGAAAATCACTACTTTTTAAAACATATATTTTCAGAGAACCTTTCCAACGAGACGGACACTTCAGCTAGCGATGGACAGCGGGCGGTACACTGACATGAGCATATAAACTGCTACAAAGGACAACGGAAGACGCTGCAGGATCTCGGAGATAAATTTTTTGTTTTCTGTTCGTATCCTTGTTGTCTCTCAATAAATATATAAATTCAAATATTGAAAACTCGGTTCGGAATGTTTGAGATAGTGATAAAGACAACGTTATGATCAGACTTCATTTTTGATACCTGAAAGTAGTGAGTATGGACCTCAGACAGAAACTCGAGCATCCTCTCTCATTGGCATTGCTATCAGATTTCTCATTTTTTGAATTAGGTGGCATCATAACGGCTTTTGAGAACGGTGTATTTCCGGCTAATTCCCGGCTTATTTCTTGGCGGGTACCTGAGCCCTTTCTGATTTCCTCTGGATTTTTGGAGAAAATCAGAGCCTGTTTCAATCCGGTCAGTCTGAAAATTTGGTACGGAGTGAATAGTACTGCATCAAGAAACTAATTTCAATTCATAGGTTCAGTTGTATTTCATCCATCTGCTTCTATCAAATCCTTCATTACCCAGTATCAATATATTGAAATAACAACAATCAGTCTTTTATCCAAGCAGATATAATTTCAAAACAGTCCCGTTCAACACCATCCCGTCCAGGAGACGTATAAAGAATTGAGCTGCCTGGCCGTCTAGTGTCACAACTGAAACCGACACACAACTGATGGTCAAAGTGGATTCTACAAAAAAAGTCTGAAATTTTACAGTATTCGATGCTTGCCTCACTTGAATCTCTGTCTATCATGAGCTGGTAAGTAGAATTGATGAATCGCTTTCTCTCCGCATTGGACAATTTCTGCAGATAAACGTGCCACTAGCTTCAACTCGTTCTCCATCATTGCCAGTTTTTCTTCTGGGTGGGATTGGTAGTACTTAAGATAATACTGTGATTTTATTCCCTTAACATAGTTTTTTTTTACCTCGGCTGCTTTCGCAACAAGTTTTTTCTTCTCATCATCACTTATCAATTTCTTCTGTTTGAAGACATCTTGGTAGAAGGATGGGAAGAGAGATAGGTTGAGGTTGGGTACAAGGTCTTGCATATTTTGTGGATGGGAAAGAAGAATGTGTAGAGCTCCTTTGGTAGTGGATTGGTGGACAATCACGATCTAAATCTTATGTTTTCGGGCCTTAACCGGACACTAATTTTTTCGGGACGCACGCAAGTACCCGGGACTACACGGGGCACATAAAATGGGCAGAGGACTCATGGAATTACTCGGGACTGAGAAAATAATTTCCGGGACTCATCCAAATGCTCCAAATTATGTTGTCTGAGCCGTGGGTTTCCTAAGCCAGTTTGGCTCTTTCCGGTTTCAGTGGTCCCCTGGTCATAGTTGTGATGGGCCGGGCCATTGAATTTTCAAAATCGGAAAATTAGCTGATTTTTGCCTAATTTCTGTAAATTACACATATTTTGCATGTTGGGAGTAGTTTGAATAGTATAAATCACGAATCAACCAAAAATTGAAAATTTTTGAAAATTTTGTGTTTTTTCCATAGGTTTTGGGGAAAAATTTCAAAAATTTTCTCCAGTGCGGGCCATGCGGGCCGGGCCGGGCCCTGAAAATTCCCCTACGGCCTGGCCCGGGCCGACGGGCTTTCGCGGGCCCAGCCCAGATTTCACAAGTATGCCCCTGGCCACTTTAGTGGTGATTGCTTCAAAATCTTTTGCTAGAAAACCTCTGAAGTCCCGCCTAAAAACTGCTCTCCGTGTTCTAAGTTCAAAAATCTGAATTTTTTCCAGTAAAAATATTGTCAATACTATGTTTTCGATGCTTCAGCTGGTTTTCCATTAAGGGACCAGCAGAGTTTCATGTTTCCAAATTCAGTTTTCTCAAAAAATAAAAATCCAATGACTAATCATATCTGATGAGAGCAGTATTTAAGCCATGGGACCAGTATTCCTGTTTTGGGACCATTAAAGGTAAGGTGTTTGACGATCTCAAAGGCTGAGTCGATTGTCACTGTTAAAATAAGCTAGGGAAACACAACAAAAATTTTTCTAGAACACGAAATTGAGTGGGATGGATCCCGGAAAAAATCTCCGTTTGAACTTACTTGTTTCCCTCTCAACTCCTTCTTCTTCATCTTATCCGCCACTTCGCCAGAATACAAAACGGAGCAAACCATCTGATTTTTGTAGTCAAACTCTTTGCCTGGCGAATAAACTCCCATGCGGAAAACACGTTCTGTGGTCTTCACAGGTACCCCTTCTCCTTTTAGAAGTTTCTCAATATCCTTCTTTAGTTGTTGGTAAGCCTTTGGAAGTGGCTTCTCGGAGATGGATTCTGGAAGTGACTTCAGAAAAAATTTCGCTATTTGGAGAAATTACCAAAATCCTCAATGAGTTGATAAAGCGATTGATTATAGATGATGTCATGAGGGGTGAGCCTGCAATAAAAAAAAAGATAATTTGAATAAAGGAAATTTACTTACTTTTTGTTTTCGGTAGGCTTCCGTGTCAACCAAGGATTACATGGTAATGATGGTTCAAAGGGGTTGACACCAATTCCAAATCCAGCTTTCGATACATCAGTCACTCCTACCACTGCACCAGTCCCAGTCACAGTAATGATGCTATTGGCATGAGGTACAGTTGGAATAACAGACGAAGACATTCTTTGAAAAAGAAATGAATTTACTCAACTTGGCAAAAACTGGAGTATTGCTAAGTATAATTTTATAGTGAGGAATTCTTTCACTTTTTCTGTTGCACCTGACGGGAAGTAATAAAAACGTTATCAATTTGTGAATTGCACGGACACCCCAGAGATTATTTCTGGTTGTTGACCAAGATAAAAGAAAGAACAAGCAAAAACAAAAAAATTACTGAAAAAATTTCATCAACCTAAGGGGGAATTGGACATTCACACATTCGTTGTTGCTCACAAGGGAATGTTTTTCTCACGTGTGTCTGGAATTTCTCATAGATCAGTGGTCAAAAAGTAGCTGTCTCTGTGAGTGGATCCTGGGATTTCTAGCACCCACTGGAGCCTGAGAGTCTGGAAATCTTAATCTAAAATCGCCACCAAATTCTGAACCCATGTGAAAAAAATTGTCTTGCCATATCAATTTTTCTGCATATCGACTAGTGTCCTCCTTAGGTGCCATCACGAAATACAATAACAAACTTTTTATTAACACAATGTAATTTATTATTCAAAAAAATGATGAGTAATTGTTCAGGACCGAAGAATATCGAGTGCATTTGCAGGAATAAAAAGTATATTAGGAGAAGATGAAGGGCATTGATACTGTTGTTGATATCCCAGAAACCAAATCCTCGACATCTTCAATACTCTCGAACAGAAGCATGACTTTGACAAATAACACACTTATATTGTTGATACCCTGAAATTATGAAAATTTATTCATCAACAAGTATTTCCAAATTCTTACCAAAGCAGTTAGGGATAGGAAGCTTCACCATTGGAAATCCACAGCATTTGGGAGAGTTGTTAGTGAACATAGTCGGTAATAAACTTCAGAAACGAAGAAACACTGAGATATCCCCCTCAGCAACTCTGGTTTTTATAGTGGGAATAAGGTGAGAAATATTGCTCATGCCTATCTTGAATGTCAAAAATCCTGTGATTTTTTGTTAGTTTTTGATCTGGGAATAACAGAAAAAATACGAAAACGACCGACAAACAATACATAATTTATTACTGTGTTTTTGATGACATTTAATGAGACCACAGTTCAAATTTGCAAAAAAACTGAGCAAATCTTTCCCGAAATTTCCTTCTTCCTCATCTTAAAGGCGTAGTAAGGTTTTGTACAATAATTTATAATTGGCAAGAAATACAAACCAGGCTCCTACGATGATTATAGACCAAGTAGTGTTAACTCTTGTCATATGGATGCGCAATAATCAAAATTCAGATGAACTGAAAATAGGTTAACTAATTTCAGGCGGGCTTGTGAAAAAAGTTTTCGAAATTTTGGCTCCATGGAAACTGTTTCGTTCTTCATGTTCCAGATCAAAATTTTTGGTATTTTTAGAACGCCTCCCTTAATTGGTTTCATAACTGATCAAAACTTGCAGCCAGATGCCTGAAGCGCTACCGCACCACTCTATGGATTTCATCCAGTCGTTTGTATTTCTTGCCAATTTATCTTGTGACGGTAATCATTTCCATGGGAAAAGTTTATTAGATTTTTGAACTGACGCCCAATGTGAATCGAGATGGAAATATTGATAAGACCAAAGTTGTCGCTGAAATCTAAACATTGGTCAACAACGTTGTTTTGTAAAATATTAAGATGAGGAAGAAGGAAGCAAAGAACTATCTCAATCAGGTAAGCAAAAATTTGTTTTCAGATTTTTTTCTTAGCAAATTTAGACTTAGCAAGATCCCCCCTTCCCTTCTTTTACCAGTAAGACTTAGCAAGCAAAATCGTATATAAGAACTGTCTTTCTCATGGTTAGACATTCCAAAATTTCATTCATTGTTTTTTGTTCATTTTCTAATAAACAATTATATTTTTAGGAAACATGGACTTGATCGGCGATATAATCAACGCTTTGGCTGTATCCACATGCACAAAGTGTGGCCGTAGAATGAAGCGTCAACCTCCTGGAAGTAGCAGCGACTCAAGTAAGCAAAATGAGTACTATCAGATAAATAGTGAAAAATAGTTTTTCAAGAAACCTTCATTCTAAGTCAGATAATTTCTCATTTCAGCCGTAGATCCCGTGTGCGTTTCATGCATGATAATTGAAACCATTTATAAAAAAGATGAGGTAATATGGATCCCCGGCTATTGTTAATTCAAATGTCAATCCTTTGTGTTAAATGAATAATAAATATATTTTGTCTCTTACAAACAAGACTGAGGAAATTGATACTTATTTGTTAATTCCAACTTCCAGACGTTCGGCCCGAGTTTTCAGAGCTGATTTTTCAATAGGCACTTTTTAGGCTAAAATGGTGTTTTATGATGCTATTTCGGGTTGAAATGAAGAAGATTCATGGTTTTGATACTTTTGTATGAAAATTTAACATTTTTGGAAGAGTTTTGCAAAAAAAATTGATGTAATTATTTCAAAAATCCCTTCAATTTTCCAAGTATGCTTATCAGTATATTGCAAGCTCTATCAGTTTTTGACATTGTGCGTAATGGTTTTGTAGCTTCCACCAAAACGTTTTTGTTTCTTTGGAAATTGAAAAATACAGTTTATTTCCCAAAAAAAATCACAAATTAACATAAGAGTAATGACCAAAGTTGAGTTACGTTAAGCCATCACTTTTTCGACCAGTCTGGTGATGGAGTTGGACGTGGGATAGGCAGCGGGAGTCGCGGCCAGCAAACTGGAAACAAATAGGTTACTAAACTGCTCAAAGAGTTTGCAAACTTACTTGGTGGAAATTCCGGGATTTTCGGAAGCTCACAAACCATGATTGGTAAGGAAGAAGACACTGGATGTTCAAGCAGGGACACAAGAATGAATGAGTGATGAATTTAGAGCAATATTCGGCTGATATTTATACTGGAATGAAACTAAGGTAGTTTCTTTATAAATCATAGTTTTTGCCTATCAATTAGAGCGAGAATAAGGAATTTCGTTAATTGTTGAACCCGATCTTGTCAATTTGCTCATCTGATAGTGAATGTCATTCGTGATTTCACAAGAATTTGATCAAAAGGTCATGTTCTCTTTAATTATTTTACCAATTCCAGGTAACATTTGCTCAGCTACTATCTCAAGTAACAACATGGTAATACAACTAAACCAGAAACTCTATTCATCATACTTTGTACCCATCAATCAAAACAATAATCAGGAATCTTGCTAATTGTTACTCTTGTTAATTTGCTCATCTGGAACGAAATGTCAATCTCAATTCCAAAAAACTTGAGCAAAAGGTCATGTTATCTCGAATTCTTTTAACCGATTATTTATTCGACTCTCAATAACGTTTGCTCAGCCTCCAGGGAAGAATTAGAAAGAAGGAAGAGTATATAAAGTGCAACGTTGAACGTGATTTCTAACTTCACTGATTCTTCTTCGCTAGCCTTCAAACGCATTCGAAACAATCATGCCCATTTGCTGTAGTGTTCCAATGATCCCGGACGTCTTACCTGCGAGTTTTGGAGGACTAAAAGATATTTTCGGCTCTTCCAGCAGCAACAGCTTTATCAATGTTCAAGTTGATGCAAGTGAGTAAGAAGTTTTTCAATCTGGCTATCAAAATTCAAAATTTCAGGATTTGTATGTGTAGTTTGCGGACGTCGTGAAACTGTGAAAGTGGTAAGATAATGCTTGATTTTTGGAAAACCTTAATTTAAAGAGTTTTTCAGCTCTAAAAGCTCGGATGTAATGCTCAAATGCATTGTCCTTCACTTCATATCAAGGATTTTATACTTGACTGTTAACCTCTTCTAATCGTCTTCAAAGATTATTGAATGAACTTTATCTATCAAAGTCGGGTATTTCGTTAATGAAAAGGCAATGGAAACATGGAAATCTGAATTTTCCTTTCATCGGCAAACTAATGCTATTATGAAACAACGGAGTAAAGGGTGGATAAAGATAACAGAGAACAAAACTGATTAATCATATGGGGGCTCTAACGGCCAGTACCTCCATCAATGCGTGGTTCTCCGGGAACACTTCCTCCCACGGTTCTGAAAAACTTTGAATCAGCAGTTTTCAAAAACTTTTCCCTACCCTCCACAAAAAGCATCTCATGGCAAGTTCCACACTTGAACTGATCATACAACACCAACATCTCCCTGACACACATCTCACAAGTCGAGTGTCCACAAACCGGTGAGACCCTTGGGTTTTTTCCGTCGAAAAGATAGTTGAATGAGATCCGGCATCGTGCACATTTGAGTGCGGAACTGGAAGACAAGCTTCTCCAAAAGTTGTTAGTTGTCAACTCCACCAAACTGTGGTTCACATTGAGAACAGTGGTGATTGGTTTGTACAAATCTGTATAATAAAATATTTTTATAAATATTACCCGTTGGAACTTACTCAAACTAGTCGGTTTGGAGCAATCCTGGCATATGAGAGAGTGGTTGCGGCTGGTTAAAATGAATTTTTTGACACATTCTGAGCAGAACGAGTGCCCGCAGAAAAGGGTTCGCGGGATGCGAGACGGATTGTAGCTGAGCTTCTCCAGGCAGTTATTGCACTCCAATGGGCTGAAAAAGATTATTACATGGGTGCTAGCACGCATTAGAACTGCCCCGTACCAGAACTGACCGGATCAGAACCAGACCATATTCAAGAGGCATTCTGTGAGGGCCGTGAGAACTCAAGTTCATTAGGAATTCTAGAATTGGCTGAAACTTAATGGAATAGGTAAATGAAGTCCACTGAACACGATGGTCCATTTTATTTTTGACTCCGCCCCTTTCCCAGCAAGCCACGCCCTCCTTTCAGCCAAAAACTCATAATTTTTCCCCGAATCGTTTTTTGAGCTAACCAAAAAAATGAAATTTTCAACATGAAGGAGCAGAGTTAGAAACTTGGTTTGACCTGTGAAAATGCTTCTAAAAGTGTCTTCTATCGATTCCCGATAAGTTGACTTTTTGGCTGAAAGGGGGCGTGGCCAGCTGGAAAAGTAGCGGAGCCAAAAACAAAGGGGACCATCGTGTTCAGGGGACCTTATTTACCTATCGTAGCTAGTTTCAGCCAATTCTAGAATTCCTAGTTGACTCGAGTTCTCACGGCCCTCACGGAATGCCTCCAAAAATGTTCAAAAAATCTGGCGGGAATTCGATTTTCCCAGAATTTTGGCGGGAATTCAAATCTCCAAGAATTTGGCGGGTATTCAAATTTTCCAAAATTTTTGCGGGACTTCGATTTTCCAAAATTTTGGCGGGAATTCGATTTTCCAAAATTTTGGTGGGAATTCAAATTTTCCAAAATTTTGGTGGGAATTCAAATTTTCCAAAATCTTGGCGGGAGTTGAAATTTTCCAAAATTTTGGCGGGAGTTAAAATTGTCATTCTTTGGCGCAAACCAACTGGTTCTTCTCACTAACCTGTCTATACTACCCGACTTCTTCTTCTTCTCCACAATTTCTTTCAAACAATTCAACACTCTCTTCCTCTCATTATCCAAAAACTGAATCCACTCGTCGTTCAAAGTGATCAGAGGGATTCCAAGGTTTCGATATTCAAATTCCATTGTTTCCAAATGTGGAAAACAATCCAGAATCTCCTTGTCTTCATCTGGAATGTCTTCAAGATCTTCGTCCCAGGGGAAATTCTCTTCTTCTTCTTCTTCTAGATCTTCTGCTTCCAGGACAGGTGGAGGATTCAGAAGTCCTGATCCGTCAGAAAGACCCAATATATTTTGAGCTTTCCGGATGAGTTGATCCATAAACACATAAGAAAACACCATGATGAAAGCGAGTGTTAAGAAATGCAGGGTGCCTTGAGCTGTGGGGTTGAGGAACACAAAAATCACGCTGCCAACTTCAAGCCACCAACCCATTTTGCCGGTGGTGAAGAATGACCAGATCTTGATCTAGCGACGAAAACCGTCATAACAAAATAATTGGGGGCGTGTCTCACAATGGGTTACTGTAGTTGTTTTCGATAACATGTTGTTACTTTGTTTTTGACATAATAATAATCTAATTAAGAAAGGGGAAAAAGTGAGAATATGAAAAAAGAAAACAACAGAAAAGAGCCTGCAAATACAGCCTAGGGGCCACGTGGGAGTAGAATTTTCTAGAAATTGGTGGTCTGGAAGTAGCTGTCCCTGAGTGGATTCTGAAATTTTTAGCCCTCACTGAAGCTGACAACCTGACCCGTCTCTTGATTTTCAAGCGACTTTCAGATGGGGGTTTCCACAATCTCAGGCTCCAGTGAAAGCTAGAAATTTCAGAATCAACCCACAGAGACAGCTACTTTCAGACTATCAATTATTAGAAAATTTCGAGCCCATGTGAGAAAAGCATTCCCTTGCTAAGGCGGAATGCACAGCCTAGAGCCTGCAAATACAGCCTAGGGTCTGAAAGAAGAGCTAAAAGCTGAAATATATAAAGCCTAAGGCTTGAATATTCATCCAAAGGGCACACACCTAGAAGGTTTCAGCGGTCCAATAACCATTTGGGTGGTCTCATAATGATATCAGTTTTCTCTAAATCAGTGCTTTTTTTGGGACCACCCAGTTGAAAATCCACCTCCAAATACGTTCATCTGCACCATGCCGAATTTCCTAATAACACAATAAGACGTCCTTATGCAGATGAGGAGGAAACAGAAGGTGTGACGTCATCTCAGAATACTCGTCAAGGGGGAAGAGGTGTTCGACCCAGCAATTCACTGTTCTCTTTCTAATTGACTTTTCTGTTGTTGCTAGTGGTGTTTTTTGAATTTTATTCGATATTTCTCTGTTTAGGATTACTGTTCAGCTTTTGGAACGTTGAGAATTCAGATGGAAAAAACCATAAGCATAAATCCGTTTTGCTTTTTGAAAAAATCTAATTAAACATCGTTGTATATAGTTTCCTGTTAATATTTTTTATTCCCAGCTTCGCAAATTTTTTTATTTCATCCCTAAAGATCGACAGTGCTCCTCAAATTTTTTTTTGAACTTACCTTCAGTTAAAAATATAAACGAACATTTTTCTTTTCTTCTACGCTTGTCAGATAGTCTCAGATAGAATCTTGAGTATTCAAAAACTTAATAATCATCTGCCTTTGTTCCCATTTGCCGAGATCTAATCCGATAATTGCACCGACATAGGACCTTTTTCACCTACCCGTGAGCCTCCGTCTCTTCTAATATACCTCTGTGCGGTTTTTTTTTGGCATTTTGATGCATCAACATGCCAAGAAATGTGAACTCAAGTGTCATTTTTTTGTATTACTGAACCGAATATCAATTGACTCATTGACTCAATTGACTCAATTGACAATTCACTTCAAATAATTTTTTCAGATAAATCATCCTCCAGAGCTCACCTTTTCTGAACTTTTCAGATTCTTCCTCCAGCTTAGACTCGAATTTTGAAAGAAAGCTATGAAGCAAATAGACTTTAAGCGGGGAGCACATTCAGGATCATCGAACCCAACTTTTGAGAGCCAGGACCCTGCTGCTTCTCAACCCATGAATCTTGAAACTACAGAAACTGTGGAAAGGTGAGTTCATACTAGAAATCCGTAACTAGAAATACGAGAAACTATTTTTTTCCAGTGACTATGAAAGTTTTGAGCTCTCGGAGACTATAAAACTCCCAGACCTCTCCAAAAATGCAAAACTGATCAAAAAGGATATACAAAATCCTCCTCCAAAACTTCAGCCAGTCATCAAATCGGCGTTCAGATACAGATGGGGACGGCCCCAGCATCAACTAGTACTAAACCACCAAAAAGTTGTTAATGTTAAATTTGGTGCAGTTCCACGTACTGATGAATCGAATTTCACAAAACAAAAGAACAAATTCTATGAGGCGCTGTATGGGGAAGTAAAGTAAGTAATTTTTTGATCGACTAAATTCTAGGCCATCATTTGGGTTTCTAGGCCATCATTTGGAGTCATTTTCAGAATAAAATTCACTGGCGCTGTAACTGACCAAAATAAATATAACTCATTGGCATCGCAAATTAGGGACCAGAAGCATGAAGAAACGAAGCCGGAATTTATTGAATTGGACACGGAGCAGGCAAGGTGAGCATAAGGAATCCGGGAGGTTCGTAATCCCACTATTTTTGCAGGCCGGAGGAAAAACCCAGTGACCTGGATGAACTCATTTTCGATGAGGAAATATACCGAATAGAGGATGATATCCCTATGGAGGAGGAATAGTAAGTTATTATGAGCAAGTTTTTTGTTTCTAGGGTGACCCGGACTTTTTTCAGCAGCGATCAAGAAGACACTCGTTATGAGTATTTTGAAGATCGTTTCCTATCCGAAGATCAGGAAAAGAAGGAATCAGAGAAAAGTATCAAGGAGAAAATCTATGAGGAGCTGAACGAGAAGGCCAAGTGAGTTTATTTATTTTGATTCTCGTTTTCAGGCAAGAAGGGGAAAGGATGGTCTTTGAAAACCTATGGGCTGTTTAGTCCTTGGTAACCTAGCTATGGAATTGCTGTCAAATATTTCTATAAATTTGAACCTTCGGTAACACCTATCATAGTGGTGCATCCATGTTCAGAGCGGTTTATCTCTGTTGTCTTTAGAGTTACAAGAATGTAATCAACTAAAGAAATGCTGGCTCTGTTCGGAAATCACGGGTCAAACGAAAAATGAACGGGTCGAAAAAAAAATGGACGGGTCAAATAAAAAAATGAACGGGTCAAATAAAAAAATGAACGGGTCGAATAAAAAAATGAACGGGTCGAATAAAAAAATGAACGGGTCAAATAAAAAAATGAACGGGTCGAATAAAAAAATGAACGGGTCAATTAATTAATAGACCCTGACTTCAAGAACTGATTTGCGTATACGGAATGCACGAATCATTGAGATAGTATTTGTTTAATCATTCATTAACATTTTTTGAAGTTATATGGTTGGTTCTTATATTTTTTTTTCATTGTTTCATTTCAATTCTCTTTATTACTTCATTATTTAAGAAGAGCAAGTGTTCCGGTCATTGTCAGTTTAGTTTGTTGTAGTTGTTGACTACGACTTCAGCACCGAGAACTGCGTCTACCACAACTGCTCCAAGACCGAACCACTACTCCAAAACCGGTGATTACCGCAATACCCGGGACCCATGAAATATGAGGGACTCATTCGAATCGACTTTTGCCCCAAATGACTCCGCCTGGGCGGTGCGTTTCCTAAGCCTGGTTCAATAGTTGTGTTTTAAGCTTTCGAAGGTTCAATCAGTTGGCTTACCATCAAAACAGGCTTAGGAAACATAACAAAAAAAAACAAAAAATCGAGTAGGTTGAATCCCGTAAAAAATTTTTTCAGGTCCCGTAAAAGATATTTTGGGTCCCGCATATTTCATGATACCGGGTGTTCCGGCAAGACCCTTATCCAATATAACAGTCCCGGATATTTGCAAGGGCCCCGGGTATTTTCAAAAGTCTCTGGTATTTCCATGGGTCCCGAAAAAAAAATTATCGGGTTTCGGATAAGAGCTCTTAATTTTTCTTGAAGTCAGGGTCTATTAATTAATTGACCCGTTCATTTTTTTATTCGACCCGTTCATTTTTTTATTCGACCCGTTCATTTTTTTATTCGACCCGTTCATTTTTTTATTTGACCCGTTCATTTTTTTATTTGACCCGTTCATTTTTTTTTCGACCCGTTCATTTTTCTTTTGACCCGTGATTTCCGAACAGAGCCGAAATGCTTATCAAAATTTTTTAAATATTTCATCATTTAAAAACTTTTTGATAACTCTAAAGACAACTGAGATATGCTGCTCTGAATACATGGTACCCCGTGTCAAGGCTGTCAAAATGGCGGCAACGGCCCTTGAGCCTGAGGCCGTGGAAGGCCATAGAAGGGCGTGGTCGGCTTTGGACCCTCTACCAGGGCCGCTAGGCCGCCGTTACTTCTGAGAAGCGGAATAACAAAAACCAGAAACCCGATAATAACTACAAATTTCCGTTTACAGACAATTATTCAAAAACTGCTACACCCGTGGACCCACTTCCCACTCTATCCGAATCCTCCATATCTTCCACACCCCTGGTTCGATCACGTTTGAAGTCCCCAATTACTTCCACTTGCGGATCAAAAAAATGGGAAATGGATGCTTTATTGCACATGACGGCGACCAAACGATACAGTTAATGCCAGGAATAGAATTTATGGAATGTGTTGGGGAATTTTTGGAAATGCTATTTCTAGGAAATGACGTATTTACAAAGTTAATTGTGGAGGTGGAAGATGAGCAATTCCTAGAATTGCTCGTGGAAATTCTGAAGACTCGAGAAGAATTTTTGGAAGTTCAACACCTATTCGCCAACAAGCTCACAATGAATTCTATTGGAAGATTTATAAACCCAAGATTTTGTCAAACTATTGCAATTCTGAAAAATGGAGCACAAGAATTCGATAAAGAGTTTTTGGGATCTCCAATTTGGAGGAATTTGAGAAGATTTATAAGTTTTGAGGAGTGCCGGAGTCTGGAGATGCTGGATAGATATTTGCATGTAAGGGAGTATTATGTGATGTTGAAAGATGGTTTGACCGTTGGAGAAGTGTTGGACTTGAAAGAGGTAAGTGAGGACATCGGGATCAAGACTGTGCGAGAAAATTTCGAAAAAAAAATTTTTTTTTGGTTTTTTCACTTTTTTTCGAAAAAATTTTTTTGCCGATTCTCCCGAAAAAAGCTTTTTGCCCTGTAAAAATCGAAAAAAAAATTTTTCGAGTTTTTTCGGTCCAAAATTTTCGAAAAATTTTTTTTCGATTTTTTTTGCAATTTTTTTTTCTTGCAGCCCTGGTCCGTATAGACAGATCGGCAGTAAGATATGGGTCTTGCCGAGGCTTGATACCTGACAAGGGTTTGGAATTTTCTATAAATTGGTGGCCTAAAGGTAGCTGTCCCTATAGGGATTCTGAAATTTCAAGCCCCCAATGCAGCCAAGGAGTCTGGGAACTTTTATCTGAAAGTGCCCAGGGGCGGGTTAGATTTTCAGAAGAAATTTTCCAGACTTACAGGCTCCAGTGAGTGCTAGAAATTTCAGAATCCACTCACAGGGACAGTTACTTTTAGACTACCAGTTTATAGAAAATCCACCAGACCCTTCCCCCAACCCCTTTTTTACAGAAATTCCTCCAAAACCCTCAAGTCGCTCACGCCTTGATTTTCTCCAAACCTGGAATTCAATTGGACCTAATCAACTCTGTTCACAGGGCGCTCGGCGAGCCAGTCCCCATTGATTTCCAACCGAAAACACTTCCTTTTGACGATAATGGCCGCAGACTATTTCTGACTCTCGATCAATATTGCGTTGAGTTTCGGAGGGAAGGATTCAAGAAAAATGAGCAGGAGGAAAAAATGATTCGAAAGGAATTTGAGGCGATTATTGATTGGAAAGAGGGAAAAATCGTGGAAAAGGTGATGGACAGTTACAGGTGCTAGAGATTTTTTTTTGGAATAAAATTTGATTGATTTTCATGAAAATTCATTTTTCTAGACGAAATTAAGAGGCAAGAACATTAACAAAAAACATACGATTATGAAATGAAAAAAATTGAACAACCAAAAAAAAAAAAAAAAATATTATTCCTCATCATCATCATCATCATCTGATGATGATGATGATGATGATGATTCATCCTCCTTATCTTCCACTGGAGTCATCATCTCCTTGTAAGCCTGGTGGATCTTATAACTCATTCCTCTCTGCAGGTTCAGTTTCGTTTCCTCACTAATCCTATCATTCGAATACCTTGGTCCTTTGAACACAATCGAGTCTCTAAAGATGCGAAGTGTGAGCTTATCCGATGAGTTTGGGTACGGGAACAAGTAGGTATCCTTGAAGTATTTATCTTTGAAGGGGTCGAAGCTGGGCAGGATTGTAGTGAAGACAGGGTCAAGTCGGTTGTGATTTTGGGTTGGGAGGATTTCGAATTTTTGGAGATTTGGACGGAGGAGAAGGATCTGAAAATGAAAAATTAAAAGAGAATTTTCTGCAATCCGACGTGGTTGTGTGCGCTTACAGATCATGCATTTTTAGAGGAATTTTAATGAGAAACTAAGAAACAAATGGTTTCAAAAGTCATAAAATTTATTGAAGGAATCAAAAACCAAAACCTCAGTGTGGTTCGAACCCACAAGGGTCAAAACCCTACACCAGTGGACACGCCTTCAGAGAAAAAAGAACTCGATCACAATAGGAATTCTAAAATTGGCTGAATCTTGATATAATAGGTGAATGAGGTCCCCTGAACTCCACCCCTTTTGCAGTTGGCCACGCCCCTTTTCATCCGAAAATCAATTTTTCCCTCAGAACAGCTACTGTTTGGGAATTCATAGTAGACACTTTTCCGAAAAATTTTTCGGAGAAAAACGAAAAATATTTTCGAAAAAAACATGTTTTTACCGCCTTTTCACCTATTTTTTATTAAAAAAATCGAAAAATTCCGAAAAATCATTTTTCGATTTTTTTCGGTCCGAAATTTTCGAAAAAAAAAAATTTTTTTCGATTTTTTTTCGGAATTTTTTTTCGCACAGCCCTGGTAGACATCGATAGCTAGCCGGGAAAAAATAACTCATTGGATGAAAGGGGGCGTGGCCAACTGGAAAAGGGGCGGAGCCAAAAATAAAGTGGACCATCGTGCTCAGGGGGTCTTATTCACCTTTCATACCAAGTTTCAGCCAATTCACTCGGAGTCAAGGCTGTCAAAATCGTGGCCGCGGCCGAAATCGAGTTTCTGGATTTTGTTAGGCCGCGGCCACCACTTCGACAGCCGTTGCTCATATGAGCCATGATCATGGCTTCCCTTCCGACCCCCTCAAAAATACTTACATCTTTCAACTCTCCCAGCTCCTTCAATCTAACTAAATTCACTCTGTTTTCCATCACCACGTCCACATAGTCCAGATGTCCAAAATCACTAGGGACATGTTTTCCGAAAACCACAAAATCCGTGATGAACTCCTTTGCTTGTTTCCATTGCTCCAAATTCTCCATTTTTGACGCATTGATGAAGATTAAGTCTTTTAGTTTTTTGAATTCGATCACTTCGAGAAAACCTGGTTCCAGATATGGAAGAACTAGGTCTAGTTCCGCTTCTTCGCTCAATCCCATGGTTAATCGACGGACTTTCGGTTTTGCGGGAAGATTCTTCATGACTTTCTCCAAATCTCCTTTCCATTCAATATCTTCCCCCACTTCTCCTTGATGACTAATATTGATCACCAGCTCTTCAATTCTCAATTTTTGATTCTCCAAAATTGATTTCAAATCATTGATTGCCAGTTGGTTTACTCTGTCACCTGCGAGATATTTTGCACGATCTCCGTTGTTGACTAGCACTCCTTCCAGAATTGTCTGATAGAGTACCGTATGCTGCTCGTTGATTTTAAGAGTTATTTTATGGGAGTATTGCGCGTTGAGCTCGACTTTTTGGATAGTCAGTTGGGTGGTGTCCATGGTTTCTCGGAGGTCACGGCACACTTTTCGGAGGGTGAATCTGGAAAAAAAGGTTGGGATTTTTGAATTTTCAGTTGGTTTTTAGCATAGTTGTGATTTTGAAGCCCGGCCCGGCCCGGTAAGCCCAGATAATTTTTTTTCGAATTTTTCCAAAAAAAAATTTTTTTTTCAATATTTTTCGTAATGAAAGTACAGTTTGGGGACCTGTGAGGTTTGCATTCGCGCTATATTGGAAAGAGAGACGGGGCTTGATCGAAGGCTTTAGAAATCGAAAAAAAAATTGGAAATTCGAAATTCGCGCCTCTTGTCCGGGCCTGCCGGGCATGCCGGGCCGGGCTTGCAGGGCTCACCGGGCCGGGCCGGGCCCGTCACAACTATGGTTTTTAGGCAATTGACTAGGCTCATGGTCAAGTCATTGAGAATTTTGAAATTTTTGAATTTTCTCTAGGCACTTGACGTTAATTCCCTGATAAGAACAACCAGTGAGATTAGGTCCTGGGATGAAAATTTTCCAAAATTTTTTGAAGATTTCAAAATCAAAACTCTGGTTACAAAACACACAGTACCAGCCATATTTATACGAAACCTCCGTTTTTCAGTTGATTTTACCGGACTTTGAGCATGCACCACACGGTCAAAAATTGTTCTACCGCTTTAAAAAATTTTGAGTGTATAAAGCATGACTAGAACTCTATTTTTGTAGTTGACAACTTTGTTGTGCAACCACTCTCCCGGCAGATAGAGCTCGTCCAAAACAACTACCTCGCCCATTTTCTATAGAAATTTCGATGATTCCAAAGGTCATTTATGGAACGAGCTGTATCTCCCGAGAGAGGGGTTGCACAAAAAAGTTGTCAACTACAAAAATGAAGTTCTAGCTATGCTAGATACGCTCAGAATTTTTTCAAGCCGTAGATAAAATTTTCGATCGTTTGGCTCATGCTCAAAGTCTGCTAAAAACTACTGGAAATCGGGGGTGTTTGTATAAATATGGCCGGTACTCAATCGAAAAGTATAGGATGTTTTTGAGCTCATAATCGGGGCTGTGCGAAAAATTTATTTTTTTCGGTTTTTCTGCGAAATTTTTTCGCCATTTGGAACCGAAAAAACAGAAAAAACCGAAAAAAATTCGGAAAAAACGGTTTTTAGTTGGATATTTTAATTTTTTTAACGCCTTTTCATTCATTGTTTCTGAAAAAAAAGAAGAAATTCCATACTTGTCCAAATCCGGGGCCGGGCCGGGCCCAAATGGGAATTTTCATGGGCCCGGCCCGGCCCGGTGGGCCCGGGGTCAGGGAAAGGGAAATTTTTTTTACCTGAAAATTGATACCTTTTACATGGAAAAGAGCTATTTTCAGTTAATAACATGCTTTTGAGGAAAAATGAGCATTTTCAACATGAAAACTCCCATTTTTTCTCAAAATTTTGAAATTTTTTCTAAAATTTTTGCTGAAAAACTCGAATTTTTCTCAAATCCGGGCCCGTCGGGCCGGGCCGGGCCTTGAAAATTTTCCAAAGCCCGGGCCCAATTTGGACAAGTATGAGAAATTCGAAAAAGTCGAAAAATCCCGAAAAATCATTTTCCGATTTTTTTCACACAGCTCTGCTCATAATCTTGATTTTTAAGAAAGTGCTCAATTTTTAATGCCAAAACTCACCGATCCGCAAGGTCACAGTAATCGATAATATGCTTTCGAATCCCCGGATAGAAAATGAATAGAACTGGCAGGGTGAAGAAGGTTCTGCAAACGGAAAAAAAATATTTCAAAAATGCTCAAAAAATAACTCACACGACTCCATCCTCTTTCACTTTGAACTTTTTCTCCTCAATTTTCCGAAAGTGTTCCTTCACTTCATTCAGTGTGAAGCACTGTCTTCCCTCTGTCATTGTGAGCAATTTGGCATGAGCTTCTTTCGGGTCTCTGCATCCGATGTAGTGGAGTGTGTAGAGGAACATCTCCAGGTCCCGTTGATGGTACGGGTAGCAGTCGGGCATCTGGAAAATTTAGCAATTTTTAAAGGCGCACGGGGTTGCCACGTTAGAGAAAGCCACGTATAAAAGAAGGTATAAGAAGGTATAGAAGAAAGCCACGTACACGTATACGTATGATTTTCGCTTTTTAGATAATTTTCGAAAAAGCCTCTGCGCGGTTAAAAAAGCGTTATCACAACAAAATTCCAGCTCGCCTTAATGAAAATCTTGCAAAATGACAAACGAACAGAAAAATTCCACAAAACAATACGCAAAAAATTCAAAATCGAACAGCTTCCTCATGCCTAAATTCTAACCCGAAACATTTCGTAACACTTAGAGAGAGAAGACAGGAGAGACCGAGACTCTTTGTTCATGTGCCTGAGTTTCCTCATTCTCCATCTGTCTTTTCTTGTTATCTGACCACGACAACATCTTTGGTCGGGGGGAGAACTGAAGAGAAAAAAGAGGAAAGTAATTGTTGCTTCATTTCAAAGTTGCAATTTTATTTGAGGGTTTTGTAAATGAAAAAAAAAAGAAGAATAAATTTTTTCCAAAATCTAAAGAGTTATCATGGCCCTCTGAATGGAATTGAGTTCTCCGTGATGCAAAAGGTAAGTTCTGTGAGGCGTGGAAGGGAATGAATGTTGGAAAGGAAGTGGAGAACGGAACAATCTTGATTGTCATGCTTCGACGACACTTTCGGAGACTTTTGCCGGGAAGAAGCATCTGAACCTGATTATTCAATGCTAGATAATCAGAAAAACATAATCCGAGGTCTTAGAAATGCCTGGTTAAGCCAATGCAGATAGAAATGCAAAAATTCCAGTACTACAGGTCAGAGCTTGCGGAAACAAAGATTTGAAAAACGGGAGTCGGAAGTCGGAAATCGGAAGTAAAACTTCTGAAACGGAAGTCGGAAGCTGGAAGTCAGCAGTGAAAATCCAAAATTTTGAAGCTCGAAATTGACTCAAAAGTGTGTAGTAATTCTGGGAAAAATCAGGTTTCTTGCTATAATTCTCTGAAAAAAACGTTGAAAAGTAGCCGGTGAATCAATTTTTTCATGTCCGAAAACTTCCGACTGCCGTTTAAATTTTGTCATCTGGGACGGAAATCGGAAGTAAAATTTCTAAAACGGAAGTCGGAAATTCGGAAGTCGGAAGTCCGGAGCTTGGAATTCCGCACAGCTCTGCTACAGGTACATATAAAAAGTAATCGAAAAATCAGACAAAACAGAATCAGAGCTTCTTTCAAAATAAAGCCAGCGTCTCCATACTTCTTGGAAATCTTTTTTAGTGCCTAGAGCATCAGAGAAACATAATCCGAAATCCTAGAAATGCCAGGATAGGATGAAAATATATATCACTGGACAGAAATATCACTTTTTGGTATCATGGTATCATAAGACGATGCTCTGTAACATGAAATGTGAGACGATGACGTCATGGGGGCTAGTGACATGTTTATTATAAAGATGGGTGCATATATGATCCAAAAATCATCTCTACCCTTACAGAAAATTGGCTTCAAAATTAACACAAAAAATCAAAAAAAAGAACAGAAATTATTATAAAAGCGCTAGTTGGTTTAACCAAAATCAATGAAAAGAATCACTCCAATTCGGGATAAACCGTTCCATAGACATCTGGCCATACATAGAATTTGAATTCGCGATACTGTCCATTCTCCGTAAGAATTGATGCAATCGTGCCATCGTTTCTTTTGATCTCGTAACTTTCATCGAATTCCAACCATACACAACTCATAACACTGCAAATTTAATCAATTGAGAGAGCTTTTTAGAATAGGAGCTATTCTCGATGCGAATATTAACACATTTCGGTCGGTTTTCGAATTTGGCAAGTTTTGAGAACGGATTTGGAATCGGGAATTTCGGACGTTTCGAATGAGTATAGTCATGACTAGGTTTTGGAAAATTCAGCTGTTTCCTTAAAGGCGCATGCAGCTAGAAACCACAGTATATCGGTTAATTTTTGTCCAGGATTCATGAGAATTAAACCAGTCGACTCAGCTCGTTAAGACTGTTTAGAAGAGTATAAGAATGACTAGGTTCTGAGAATTCATTTCATTTTTGGTCCCGCCGCGAATTTAAAGGCGCGTAGAGTCTCCAAAAATGAAAATTGTTTAGAACGTGGCCATGCCTGATTCGATTAGTATAATTTTCATGAGTCCTTGATAAAGAATGACTGCTTTAATGTGGTTTTTATGTCCTAAAATTTTGGAATTTCACTCATTTTGTTTGTCCCAACAAGTTGAATTGATTGGTATAAGTATTTCACTCACTGTCCGTATTTAACGTTGTTCGGATGATGTCTATGAATGAATTCTATTCCATTCAAGACTGTATCCACATTGATCACACTGAGCCTCAATTCCAAACATAGAAGATTCGGATTTCCTCCTCCGTTCTGCCAATTTTTCAGATACGAATTCAGATATTCGCATGTCAATCTTGTTTTTCTGGCGAGTACTCCACGACAGTTCAGTTCACTGAAGTTATCGATTGTTAGCGTGTGGTTGCAGCCGAAAGAAATCCAATCCGTTTTCATAGGCTGTCTGCAAACTCTTTTTTGTATATACCTTAAAGGCGCATACTAACCGTAAATTTAAACGGAAATTCTCGTGGGTCCTCGCATCAAAACTCAACACCTGTGTTACTCGATTCTCAATACGATCCAAAAACCATCTAATCTCCTCATCCCCGATTTTCAGGCAACAAAGAAAGCACCTCTCCAATGTCTGTTGTCGAGCCAGCACTCCATTAATAGCAGTTATAGAATCATCGTCAAGTGCCACGGAGTAAAGTGGAACCTCGTAAAAGTCGGTAAGATATTCACTGAGAGTGTCTAAACCCGTTAATCTGTCATCGCAGTAAAACTTTAGGCGGAAATATCCATCCATTTTAAATTGGAATACTGTATCTTTGATTTTAAGTGACTCAAATTTCGAATCATCTAGCGAGACTTCTGATGTACT
>GL380017.1:1361-21577 GCA_000143925.2 Caenorhabditis brenneri
CATTTGCGTTCCTCCTTTCTCGCATGTCAATTCTCGGTGTGTCGGTTGAGAAGCGTCAGTTTTCGAAATGTCACAGTAGGGAAACGTCATAGTAGCGAAATGTCTGGTTGCGAAACGTCACAGTCGCGAAATATACGTTAGTTGCGAAACGTCACAGTTTCGAAACGTCTAGTTGCGAAGTGTCGCGGAGCCCTTTTTCTAAATGTTCAATTCATTTTTCTTTTTTCAGGCGAATTCCAATGGGTTTATCCCCTCGCTGTCATCATTATCACCCTGCTTCTTCTCGTTCTGATCATCGTTGTTTGTGAATGGCGCAATAAGAAATCCGACGCTTCCAAACATTGAATTCGGACCAACTATTATTAGGCCTAACCTTATTGCTCATTTTCAGTTTTTTTTTCACCCAACTTTACGGTGTAAATATTGTCTTCCACCACAAATTTTTTGAGTTTTGCTAAGAAATATTACCTTTTAAACTTCATATTGATACCTCACAACGCCTTATTTTTGCCTCTGCATTTTTATGTTTTTCATGTTGAATGTTTCGATGATAAATACAATAAAGTATATGAAAACAACTAAAAAACGCATGGTGACATTGGATTCAGTATTTTAAAAAGAGTGAGAGAGAATGAGACAGACCAGAAAAATAGAAATCGGGAAAGAGAAAGAAATGAAAGGAGGCTACCATCTACAGAACATTTTCAAAGTGTTCGGAGCATTTATGTAAAACTGGGAAATCGAAAGAATTGTTGTGCGGATCGACAGAACAGTGTGTATATCGAATACCTGTTTGAAAACGATAGCAGACAGCAACTGATAGGGAAATTGGAAACAGAAAAATAAAAAGGAAAGTGTTGTGTGAATGGAAAATGTGTTTTCAGTGTGACTTGGAGGGCGGATTTTAAGCAAGAAACAGCCATTTCATGATGTTGATTATGATTGGGAATTGGGTATATTTGGATAAAGAGGATAAAAACTGAGATTAGGGAGAGGATTACTAAAAGGATTCCAATGTGATTGATAAAATACTGTTCACAATATGTAGAGGATAAAAACATGGAGAGGTGATAGTGACAGGAAATAATAATTGAATTCTTGATTTGTATACAGTAATCCTCTTCTCCTTCTTACATCGAGACTTTATTCGTTTGTGTTAGCAGTTGGTGAAGCGGCGTCGTGATGCTGAAAATCCCTTTTTGTTTGAAAAGTTTGAACTAAACCGCTGGCTGGCTGGCAGTTCCAATTATAAGTTTACTGTTAATGTTTATCTTTCCACGACCCAACTTTCGAATGCCCTTTCTGTCAGTGAGCACACAGACGAAACTGGAGCTCTCCCACACTCCCGCTTCACTGATTACGTTGCGCCGAACAGTCTAATTGATTTTCTGCGTCTCTATTGAACAGTCGTCTGCTAACTCTCGTATTATTACAAAAAAAAAAATCGAAAAATGCGTGAATCCTCTCACTATTTGCATTGCTTATACATTTCTTTTCTCACCTGTACATGTGGAGCTGGGCTCAGTTTGCAGTGCACACTTGGATTGATTATCGACGCTTTCCGCTGTGGAACCGTGTCCGGACGTGGAATCTTCAAAAGTACAATATTTAATTCTTTAACTGCTTCACTGAGTCACAAACCTGCAAGTTATCATCGTCACTATTTCGTTCAGCACTTGGACGGTTTGTCTGTTGTGAAATTGGAGAAGCGGATGGAGATGGTGACGTCGCTGGAGCCGGGCTTTTTTGCACAGCAGCTGGAGGGGGTGCGGCTGGTGGTGGGCCTCCTCCAGCGAGTGGATGTGGCTTCGAACCCAATCCAGTGCCAGCTTTTGACTTGTCCATAGCATAATCACCAGAGTCGAAGAACTTCTGAAAAGATAATCCTATGAAGGGATGCTTTTTATCGGTGATGTCAGAACGCGTGCGTTTCTAATGATGCTTCAAACACCTGAACGAAACCGTGACTCACACCTTCATCAGTTTCGAAAACAATATGACAGATGATTCACAACCTACCCTTTGTTGTAACTTCTTTTGAAGGAAGGAGCTTGCTGGTCGAGCAGGAAGCTTGCCAGTGGCAGCCAATTTGCCCATCAGCTCTTGCTCTTGCTGCTTTTCCGGCGACAAGGCTCCGGTGGCGATCTCACCACTGCTCACGGCTAACTCTCCGGCTTCTCCGCGCATTTTGATCGATTTGTTTCTCTGTTAGGGCACTGCTGAAAACAAGGAAAGAGAATGAGAGCGCACTGTTGAGTGTTGATCGACCCGAGTTCTGAAATAAATACAAATATAGCGGGTATTGAAACGATTCAAAACTGAAACCGTGAGAAAAGAAAACGTTTTGAAAAATATATTTGGAATGACGAACAAATAAAAGTGGCATAGAGCATCGATTTCAAGATTTTTCAAGAGGAAACATTGAAGAGAATGACGTCGGAAGAACGACGTTGAAAATGAATTGTGAATTCGTGCCGATCATCGGTGTATTATGTGGGGGCATAGGCTGACAGCAAGAAGAATAGAGGAATTGAAAACAAAAAACATGGCGACACAGACGGACACTGCCTTGTCGTCGTTTTTTTTTGAAACGAGAATCGAAAGAAACAGAATATCTTTTCCTTCGACTGCCAAAATCAGAGAAGCGGATTCAATGCTCTACTCTTTACTCTCCAGATTTAATTTGGTATAATGCCACTTTCATCATCATCATCGTCATCATGTGACAAACCAAACAACGCTCGAGTGTGGTAAAGAAAGAGAAAAAAACCTATTAATAATTCCAAGCTGCATTTTTCTTTTTTTCTATTGCAAAACAACATATTGAGTAAAGAATAGGACTGGAAATCAATAGAAAAGGAAAACAACGTACAGTTCGAGCGACTGATAATGTAAGAATGAATGCACACTTCGATGATAAGACAGGTTGTATAGAGGTGACAAGTTGTTCAAAAATAAAGAGAATTATGAGTGTCATTCAGCTGTCATGCGATATTATTGTGTTGAAATGGGCGGAAAAAGAGGAGCGAAAGAGTATCGCTGGGGGATCACGATGGTTTCCATAGCACCTAATCCGACGCACTGACGTCAATGGGAATAAAGAGGAAAAGATGGATAAATCCGCCAAGTGGCATAGCCGCCACACTTTTTATATGGAATGAGAAGACGGAGAAGGTTGTTGCTCGGGCGAGAAAGCCAGAAAAGAAGGGGCCTATAGCCAGAGAAGCATGTATGGACATGTGTGCGTGCGACGGCGCCTGCCCCGGTTCGATAATGAGGAGAAGAAGCAAATGAGCTTGGACGAGAGGAGACACGCGTTGAGTTTTTGCGCCCGATCGTCACGTCTTCAGAGAGAAAGAGTATATTGTGGGACGTTCAATATAATCTCATTGGATTCGGGAAAAACAGATAAACAGAAATGACTCATAGTTATAAAGACGATTGTCGACGAATTCAGCTCTGTTTTCGTCTCAGAAAATTAAAAGAAAAAAGATACAGAAATTTTCAGAAACTGGAAATGAAGTTTTCTAGTCTTCAGTTTGTCACATTGATAAATGAATTGGATATCGACTGGGAAGAAAAGAAAGTAAAGTGTTGTTTGCACTCAATACCTCAAGAGTTCTTCGGTTCGAGCACGTGGGAGAAGCCAAGTACTGACAAACGAATGATAATCAATCAATATCAGTTTGGGCAGCCAATGTTTTTGAGAAACATAAAAAGATCGAAGAGAAAAATGATACGGATAACAAAGCGCAACAAAATTTTGCAGAAAATGGAACAAAAAACATTGAGCTTGTGAATTTTCATTGAGTTGGGTCTCGCCCCGATTTGGCGCAGAAAGTTTTACAGATACGGTGCGGAGACATGCGCCTTTGATGTTTAGAGCTTTTTACTGCGAATTTTTTGTAACGAGGTTTTGTTTTCAATGCTTTCACAAATGTAAGGATTTTTATTTTTAAAGGAAAAATGCGAAAAAATTGAGTATTTTTATCTTGTTTTACGTTGTTTTCCGCCCTTTATCAATCTCTGCTAGCGATGAATATTCTTTGAAATTATCAAATAACTGAATTTTACGGTGATTTTTTTTTCAGGAAACAAGCAACGGCGAAACTATTTTGCAAAATAGAAGATTGCGACGGAAGAAAACTAAAATCGAATAAAAACAGGTAAGATCATCAAATTAGAAAATAAAAATCTTAGTCGCTCAATAGCAAATAATCGAGTCGATGGAGTAAACAAAATAGTTTTGATCATCCCGGGGAAAATTTAAAAAAAAGTATCGATTCATGTGTCATGTTTAGTATCGAACGGCATGGCGCAGGCACTCAGTCCTCGTCTAGCCCCGGTGCGAAGAGAGCGAGAGAGGAAGAGAATTTGACAGATAGAGATAACAAGTGAAAGAAGAAGCATATACTTTGAAACATGCGCAGACATGCTTGCTTCAGTTAGTAAAGACATTAAACGAACGTCAGAGGGTTGAGGGAAAACGAAGGCGCGGTGGCCGTCAAGCGATCGTCCGGCCGACCGAATTGAGTCGACACGGCGGCCAGCCGGTCCCCAAGGAGGCGGAGAAAGAAAAGAGAAAAAGACAACACATACACACCGACCAAACACACGGAAACTCTTCCTTTACTCTCTGGTACTCTCTCCGTCTCACCGATTGGCCTCCCCTCGTTTTTGCGTTTTTTGTGTGAGTGTCATTGCAATTGCTCTTCTTCTCTTCGTTCTCCGCATCTCATCGCTTCTCTCTTCTCCCATCAGCCTCCCAGGCCGCCCCTCTATCCAACACCAGCGAGTTTTCGGTGCCTGTGTGCTTCTAATTTCCCTTGTGTTGCACTTTGATTTCTTTGTTTCTCATTCTTCTTCTTTTTCAAATTTTCTCACACAAGCTTGGCTTTATCAACTGATTAAAAAAAACCACCTATACTCTAGTCGTATCTCAAAAATCAGCTACACTCCTACTCAATTGTATCTGTTTAAGCATCCACTCCCTACATACAAACAAATTCTCACAGTTAATTATTCATCAGTTCTGATTTACCTAGATATTTGTATGCTATTCAGCTATGGTGACCTTCACAAGTATGTTTTCGTCTTTATGCGTTGACCAGTAATGACGTGATATCTTCGAAGATACCACTCCCACGATGAGTGAATGAAGAAAGATTCCGACTTTTTATTTTTAGTCACAAACCAGAAATCTGATTATTCCATGATTTTGTTTACACCTTCTTCTCACGTGACAAAAGTTTTCGTTTCGCTTAAGAGGGCACGTGTCCTGGTCGTCATGACAATGAGAGGATTTTAGAGAGAGACCGCCGCGTTGTGAATTTATCAAACAAATTGTGTCGTTATTTCTCGATATGACTTTTGAAGAAGCTTCTGACAGCTGAAATAAAATTTTACATGCATTTTTGCTGTATATTATTGACAGAAGATGATCACTTGTGTTCAATAATTTATGGAAATAACGCTCTAAATTCTGAGCCTAGCATCCTTGATACGATCAAACTGTTCACTCCGTTTTTAGATTTTCCGAATTTTTATATCTTGAATTAAACCGGCGATCTCCTCTCTCCGAAGTTTCCAAACAAACAATTAAACATTTTATTCATTCTCTCCGCCCATCAAGTGCCCTTTTTTACGTTCGTCATCACCAAAATCATTGTGATTCTTCTCTTCCGTCATACCTCCTCCGGTTCTCCAGTTTACACAGCAGTGGCAACTATGCCCTCTTCGAAATGCCGAAGAATAAAAACGAAACGAGGGAGAAGAGACGGTATGGCTACCATGGGATGCAATAGTCAACCTCTTGCCTGTGTGTTTTTTCCTTCAAGTTGCGCAACACATCGGCAGTTTTTTCTTCTGTGCGCAGGCGCCCGCTCCTCTCATCCGTCCCGCCCTTCCTGTCGATTCCTAGATTGCCTGCCTTTCTTCGTTTCCTCCTTCCCATCGGTATCCTCCTGTATTGGTTGGGACATGTCTGTCTGACTGTGTCCTTGCGCTCTTGCGCAGTTCTTCGCGCAACACGCTGCACACTCTTCTACCACATTCACTCTACTACCAATATACACATACAACCCAAAAGTCCCATAGACATACGCACACAGAACGAAAGAATGTCTTCTGTGCGTGTGCTATTCGCATGTCACCAATCCCAAAAAGAGCAACTTTTTGGTCTTTTTCTTGTTGTTTTAGTTCGTTTCTGTTTGGGGTTCAATTTGTGCGGTCATCTCCTTCAGCTGATTGCAAAAAAGCCCACACACATCGACACCCCGCTAGCTAATCAGGTGGAAGATGCTCTCTTTCTTTTTTCTTCTTTTTTCTTTTCCTTCTTTCACAGCCATTTATCAACTCTACCGTAGTTTTAGCACAAGGGGTTTTCCATGTGTTTCATTAATCTTGTCATACGTTTTGTGACATTTCCCTCATAAATAGCAAAATTTTCGATGTGCATCTCTATTTCAAACGCATTTTTACATTCCTTTAATCCTTCATTGATAATCTCTTGATTAGCTCTCATGAGAAAACTCACAAAAAGGCATGATTAACTTTCGAATTCTTGAAAACGTTTTTTGACCACTAGATTCATCAGCGACGTACTAATTCAAGTAAACCATTTGAGTTATTACTGGAAGAAATCATTTCGGTACCGTTTCCCACAAAATTGTGCTTTGAATCCAATGAACTTTTTCGCGGATCATCGTTTCATTCTTCCGTGTCGTTTGTTTGTTCCTTCATTTTCTTTTTGGCAAACTATCAAAGAGCAGAGCATCATTTTCCTCTACTTTTGCCTTTCCGCTCCAATCGGCTCTCCGGCCTCCCTGCTCCTCGTGACGGATTCCATTTCGACGTCTCCTTCTTTTTTCTTCTGCTTTTGCTTCTTTCTTTTTGTCCGCTATTGCTCTTCTCTAATCCACATGTAAATAGTTTGATGCGTTGGCGGTGGCCGGCGTCGTTTCTTCGTTTCCATGCTTCGGCTCCTGTTACTCAGCTATGTATCTTGTTTTTCTATTTTTGAAGTTTGTTTTCATACAAGCTCTTGATTCACACTTCTTCCGACCGTAAGACGATGAGCAGATTCACGTCTGGAATCCTAGCGTCCCAGAATTCGTCAACAGCCTTCAAGAGTTAGTAACATTCCCAAGTCATTCAGAATTTGCATTTTAGACCACTTTCTAATTAGTTCATCTTCCCATCACCTTCTCCCATCTTATTCAACCCCTTCTTCTCTTTTTTCTTGTTCGTCTCTACCACAATGACCACTTACTCCAATATTTATGACAATGGTTGGTTGCTGCTTCCGAAATTTGCATGTCTTCCGTCGTTTTTGTGTCCCCCTACTCCTGTCTTCTACGAGGGGCCATTCTATCTCCATTCGATTCCAACAACGTCTTCTTCTCCATTAAAAAAAGAGACGCCCTTTCGTGTCACTTTCCCGCCCTTTCCTGTGTCTTTTCGTTGCCACTCCGCCAAACACAACATCTGGCGTCGGTTTTCTTTCTTCGTCTATTCGAGAAAACATCTGGCGCTTTGGCGCGCGAGATTACTGTACGGTTTGCACTTTTGGTGTCAAAGGAAAGTGTAAGAGCATATCACATGTTGAATAGGGTGAGGAATGAGAGAATGGAGCCCATGTGGTGAGAGCCCTTCTATTTTAGACACATAAGGTGGGAGAGACAGACAAATATCAGGACCTTCTGCACTCTTGGGCAGGTAATGCGAGCAATATATTCTATAGCCTTTTTTGTGTAGGTGAGTGTGACCAATCACCCACATACACTTCTACTAGCTCACCAACTTCCTTCTTTGCAATGTTTCGTAATATAAGAAAGTGCAAGGTTACCGTGTTCCTCTTCGGATTTTCGAAAAGTTACGAAAAATAACGACTGCTTCTTGCGCGTGGTGTCCTCGTAAGCCTCAAACGAAAATACACATCCCATTCGATTAATGGATAGCCAAGAGACAGGAGAACTCATGATAGAGGTCAACTTGGCATGGAGGGCTAGAAATACTGAAAAATCATTGAATTTTTCAATCGAATTCCTATGAAACCTAAGCGCAAATATTGACAAAATGAATGCTTCCAAGTTGCCCTATTTGAGTGTGTGTGTTCAAACTTATCAGGTATTTTCCGTGACTCAAAGACAAGTAGAGTATTCGAAAATTTCATTCTTAGGAGTTCCTCAACACGAATGTTGGTTTCTAAACCCCAAAATTTCGCGTAAAATGAGTGAAAACAAAATTACTCAACAATGTGCCCACGTCGTTCGACCTTTTACACCTGTTTCTTGATTCTTTGAGATGATGCTTTTTCTTTCTCATCGGCATTTCCGTTTCTCAATCTCTTCTTTCTATCAACCGACTTTTAAAAGTTCTAACTCTAGCTTCTTTCATCCTATCCATTAGAATTTATAATTGGCAGTAAGGAAGCTCAATTTGATCCGCTCTTCATATTTACTTGCAATCTTTGGTGTCCTCTCTTTACTCTTCTCAACTCGTACTTCCTACTTTGTGGCTCTCTGTTCCTCGTTTCTCTCATTCGGCGATCCCGCTACCATCTCTATATGCCCCCACAAAATTTCGTTCGTTCACAAATTGAAATGGAACTGGAGAGAGGGGGACAGCTCTGCGCTGATTGTGCTTGATTGTTGCTCTTTTTGCATGGGTCCGGGAGAGGGCCACCAACACGCTTTGTTCGACTTCATGGCACATCACACTTGCTCCTGCTGCTCCTCTAGAGCCAACAGATGACAGCAACTGCA
The DNA here is from genome assembly GCA_000143925.2 of Caenorhabditis brenneri. NCBI lineage: Eukaryota > Metazoa > Nematoda > Chromadorea > Rhabditida > Rhabditidae > Caenorhabditis > Caenorhabditis brenneri. Next base: position 10,127 of record GL380017.1, read on the forward strand.
TGCTCCGGGAGGAAGTTAGTGTTCGAAAACGTGTATCGATCAGAAGAATTGATCATCGATGTCAAAATACAATAAAGCCTGGGCGGTTAGAGAAAAAGAAAGGTGGTTGCACTTCCAATAACTGATCAGTGCTGGGTTCTCACCAAACCGATCATTTGCTTTGAAAAAATTGAGAATTCTGGAAACCTATCAATCTAAATACTCTGTCTCTTCTATGATTTCTTATTGTTGCCAAAAAAGTCATCCGATCAATGCCGAGTAGCCGTGCCACTCGGAATATGGTGTACCTCTTTCATCTCCGTCTCGCTCCTAACTTACTCTATTATTTTTCTACCGTCCACCACAAAACATTCTGCCTTTCTTATCTTCTTTATTCTTTCCTCTCTATCCCAAATACTCACTGCCACCGACCGTTACCGTCTTTTCTTATTCCTTCTCTCTTTCCCTTCTATTGCTACTAGTAGTGCTGCTATTCTGTTGGTGTCGCTCCTCACTGTGCGCAGGGGTCGGCGACGCGCTGGGAGGTGGTGTCGATAACCTGAAATGTCCTTGAGGTTGTTATACGCCGTCGTCATCGTCCGTCGGTGACCAATAGGTGGAATAGTGATGGAAAGAAAATAAGAAGTTTAGTGCTTAATGCTAACTTTCGGTTTTGAAACTCCTTCATCTCCTTATCGGACTTCATCAATCTCATTTTTTGCCCATGTTTCATGGAATCCCTTTTCGACTAACCCTCTACTTCGAACCTTCTCTCCTATTATTCATTATCTCTTGTTTCTTTTTGTTTGAAAACCTATCCCTTTCCCCCCTCTCTTACCATTTTTCTCAGTCTTCTACGAACCCATAAATCAAACACGTTTTATTTTTTCCTGATTCAGATTCGAATAACAAACACGTCGTCGCCTATGCGCCATTATTGTCCAAAACTCGGCGAAATTGGTTGAACTATTCTTGAGGTGAGTTCCACATCAAATCTTTTTTCTATTTCTCTCTCCGCGATTTTCTCTTCCTCCTTTAAAAATACTCTAGAAAATGTGAATAGGTTGATCCCATGAAACATTTCGATGAATGATGGTCAATGGGAAAATAGAGAAAAGGACGAAAACGAGTTTTGTTACTCTGCCCAAAGGGCATCAAAAATACACGAACATCTGCAAAATGTCCGAGGGTTAGGGCCTTGTAAAACGTAGGAAACCAATTCCACGAGAAATTTCAAAGATGGAAGATCAGACTACACACTTTTTACGAGCTTTCTTTCTCTTCAGGTTCTGATAAACTTTAGAATCTATTCCCTGCTGAGATATGTGAGCCATATCAGAATCTTGTGATTATTGACGACGTCAAACGTTTTTTTTTTCTTCTCAACGCATATAACGTATATTTGTCTTTCAAAATCGTCTTTTCGTTCCAAGAAACCGATTAGTGAAACGCACTGATTTGCCGTAGCAGAAAAGCTCTCTAAATCTTCTGAATCTTTGCCGCGATACATCGAATTTTGTATCTTTACTAGACAGCCAAAACTTTTGAGTCTAGACATTCTCTTTTTTCACCATCTGCTTTCTCATATTCTTTTGTTCTTGCCAGCTCTGAAAACGAACGGGTGAGAACGTGACTAATTACTTGTTTAAACTACAAGACGGCACGCGTTTCTCGAGAAATTCGAAAAGACAGAGCAGCGAAAAAAAAAAGAAAGAGCATTAGAAAAAATTTCAAATAGTTTGCACTTTAAGCTCCACCCCATTTTAAAATGGTAACAGGTGTAAAACAGCCGGCACAATGCCCTTTCCCTTAACGGGTCACTCATCTCACCCACATCATTTTATCCGTTTTAACGAGTCGCGGTTAACCTTTTCGGCAATTGAATTGAGTCGATATTCTTACTCAGTTCGTTAGTTTTCCAGTCTCCCATGGGATTCATTTTTTTCTCACACTCCCCATCAATCACATGAGATTGAGGTGTGTGCATGTATGGTGGATATACATATTGGAGCTCTGGAGTCATAGAGACATAACAACGACTCATTTACTTACTAGTCATTGTTACCTTCTTTCCCCCATTCTACATATCAAGTCGGCGCGTGATTCAAATTAGTTGTTTTGAAAAATATGCGTTTAGAGAGTACGAAAATTATCCATAAGGGTATATGTGTACGCTTATTTCCACACTCACATAGACTTTTATATTCTTTATTTCAGATGGACATAGTAGTTGTTCTAGCACTAGTTGTGCTAGGCTTCGTCTTCATTCTATCACTGATCATCCTCGTAATTACATGCCAACGAAGACGACATTCTCGTGCCAAATCAAAGGTATAATCGAAAAAAAAAACACGTGGTTTTTCTTATAATTGGATTTTTTTCCAGATACTGGTTCCTTTCGAAAATCCACCGATTCGTTTCTCACGAAATGCCACCGCTGCCGACACCGTTGATAACATCGAAACGATGGAGCAGCTCAACTTCCTCTTGACAGAACTTCTCGATAAGAACGAGTGGTTGTTCGAGGCGCGTGGAATCATGCAGCATGTCATCGCAGTTCTGACTCTTACGAGAAGTGTCACCTCGAAGCTAGCAGAAGTTGAACCTCCAGTACCAAGATCGCCGTTCCATGATGCTATCACTATGGCCATGCGTAACATCTATCCGCGTTTCGACGATCTCATTGAGAGCATCGCAGCACAGCCAATCGATATGCGACTTCTTGAAGCAAGAGCTCTTTCGTTGGGTACCGTCACCTGGTCATTATATTTGCCGTACACACTTCTCGATCCAAATAACAAGGAGGAGATACAGCAACCATTGAATCAGTTGAATCTTCATTTGGTGACCATTCGAACTGCCGCTCATTTGATATCTATGGCTGAAAAAGGCGCAGAAGATGTAAGTTCAAAATGAAGAATTAGAGACTATTATAATGAATTTTTCTCAGAAACTCGATGCCGTTGACTTCAAAGACCATCTGATGAGAATTCGGCGACAGATTCGAGGAGACACTGTGCTTGAGGACACAGTTGCTACAAAAGCTGAAGCAGCCCGACGCAGGAGCAGTGTAGAACACGCGGATGTCGATGACAATGATGAAGACGATGAAGAAGATGATGATGAGGAATCACATGATCCAAATGGTCTGGTGGATAAGAGATTGCTATTAAGCGCAAGCGATCATGAAAAGATGCCTCTTGTTGAATCTGAGGCAATAATTGATATGATCGAATTGAGCAGAGGTGTGTGGGACTTTCAATAGATCTTTCATCGTTCAATAATTAATTTTCAGTGCCCCTGATTGAGCAAGAACATCTGCTCAAAAGTAATGGAGTTTCGGATGGCAACCATAAGCAGACACCGCTGCATCATCTCCACCATCACCATCATCACCATCCTCATCACATGACGAATGGATCCCTGAATACGGTAGAAGAGATCAACGAGGATGATCATCACGGCGAAGGGTAAGGCTGATTACGACTAACACCCGAAAATAGTATCATTAATATCTTGGTTTCTCTCAAAAACAACCGTGATTAATGTTCCCTAAAGAGCTTCGTGTCGTATGATTTGAGGGATTAGACAAACCACATTTTTATCTTTTATTCTCGAGAGAAAAATCCTTAATGAGTCATTCGATATGTTCAACTGATCTTTTTTTGTTTGGAATTTAGATTTTTTTTCTATAAAAAATATTTTCAGAACTTCAACGTCGTGCTCCTCTTCATCGACGTCCTCAGCTTCGTCTTCATCCTCTACCCACCAAATCGACCCGAAAGCATGACGCCAAAGGCTGTGAATTTCTCGAATTTTCTCGTGAAATCCACAGCATTATGTGACGATTCTCAGTTTCTGTATGTGTCGATAATTTAGGCAAAAAGCGCCAAATAAGCAATTTGTTCCAATGCCATTTTATGTATATATAACTACTCAATCTCCCCCCGTTTGATTCTGAACTCCCCCCTATTTTCCTTTGTTTCATCTTCTAAGTTTTCTTGCTGTTGTGTGTGTTTTTATCTCATGTTATTTTCATCTCCCATTGTTATTTCCTTCCTTTTCGTTTACGCAACTATACCTCTCGTTTTAACACTGAATCGCGGGCTCTGTTATTCTTATCCTTAATTACCTAATCGAGTACACACCTTTCAGAACCAAATACCTCGCCCCCAGCCCCCAATCCCTCTTTCCCATAATTTGTATGGCGAAAAGAAAACAGACGAAATGCTGTGAAACATTTCACAATTTTTTTGCCATTATGTCTGTTCTCTCTTCGTTCCACACCACATAACTACCTCTCTCTTCTCCTTCTTCTCCCAACCCGCTCTCCCCCTTGATCACCTTTATTTCACTGTATACAAAACGCTAGAAAACACGGGCTCCGATTAGTATTATATACGAAGACTTCATATAACCTTCTTATGTTTCACTTATTTTTATTCACCGTTCTCAACTTTTTCCATTGTTACCTCCAATTATGCATATTCGTTCGATTTTCCATGTTCCAGTTATTCGATCTCACAGTTTTACAGTTTTTGAATGGCTGGAGCGTGAAAAACAAGAGAATCATCTGGATGTCCATGCTTCTAAAAAAAAAAGGAATTTCTAAAATATCGAATTTGATCAAAAGTATACGAAGTCCAGATATTCTCTTGACACTCTCCATCTCCCAAAACTTCTCACACACTTCAGGTTCTCTCTCCCCGTCTCTGTAAAATATATCCACCAAACACTCTCTTGTACCCCGTCCCGATTTACGGTGCCGGCAATGCTGGTACGGTAACACACGGCTTTTCATGCATCGGGTACTTATCTCAATTTTTTTTCTTATCCCTCTAATATTATGTACATTTTTTCTGACTCAATCAGTATGCCCATCTTGTTCTCTCACTCTCAAAAACTGTATTTCCTCATCATTTTCAATATTTGAAATGTGAGAATGCATTAGTGGATCAAAATAACTGATGCTCACAAAAAGATCAAAATAGACTTCAAAAAAATCAAATAAAAATTAATAATTCTTACTCGTTTTATTTTTTGCTCTAGGCTTCTGGAGTATCTTGCGTTCTCTACTACTATTTGCTGATTTTAGTTCTTAGAGAAAATTATGTATGATTAAAGTTTCAGCACAAAAAATGGATAGTCTTGAAACAGCATTGAAACAAGCAGCAGCTACGGTAAGAATCAAAAAAAGAACCTCCACAAAATGGGGATTCAATTTTCAGAAACCAGCAGAACTTATGCGAAATGTGTGTCTGGTTGCTCATGTCGATCATGGAAAAACCAGTTTCGCGGATTCTTTAGTTTCAGCTAATGCTGTAATTTCCAGTGAGCATTCAGTGCACTTTCTGGTTACATTCAACTGAACATTTTCAGGTAGAATGGCGGGTAAACTTCGGTATATGGATAGCAGAGAAGACGAACAAACACGTGGAATCACAATGAAGTCAAGTGGAATCAGTTTGCTCTGCGAGCCGCTTTTGATCAATCTAATCGATAGTCCAGGCCACGTGGATTTCTCTGGAGAAGTCACATCTGCTCTTATTCTCTCCGATATTGCACTTCTTCTCGTCGACGTCATCGAAGGAATCTGTTCACAAACGGAAGCCTTAATTCGGCAAGTGATCAGAAATGGACAAGTTATGATTTTGGTACTCAATAAAATCGATCGATTGAGAGTTGAACTGAAGATGTCGTCGAGTGAAGCTTATAACCATATGGCTCTTCTTATTCAAGGTATAAACAGTTGTATCAGTCAAGTTCTTGGAGGAATCGTTCTCGAAGAAGATACCTGGGAAGATATTGAAGAAGCAGAGGCCAGACTTCATTTCGATCCTGCAAAAGGCAATGTCATCTTCTCATCTGCTCTTCATTCATACGCTTTTGGATGCGAGGACTTTGCAACTATCGCCGCGGAGAAGATGAACGTAGAAAAGTCAGTTCTGATTCCTGCAATGTTTGGAGACTTTTGGATTGATTCCACTGGAAGTATTAGAGATGGTGCAGCAGCCAAAAATAAGGCAACTTTATTCGAAAGAATTGTATTAGAACCATTATGGAAACTTCATGATCTTGGTCTAGTCGAAAATGATCTCACAAAATTGTCGGATGCTGCCAAAAAACTAGGATTCACATTAAAATCTCGTCGAGCTAATGAAGCATTCGATGAACTGATGCGTACTTGGCTACCACTTCCGAGAGCAAGTTTCCGTGCAGTTGCCAGAGCACCGAACGTCCGAACCACTTTCAATGCACAGAACCGTCTCGATCATTTGACTGGAAACCGGAAGGATCACCCTTTGCGACCTTTCATTTTACAATGCGATCCAGAATCAATGACTATAGTTTTTGTAGTAAAACTTTTGCAAACTGAAGACAAGAGCCTGACATCTCGAAGAGCAATTTGTCGTATTCTCAGTGGGACGCTGCGCAAAGGCGACATTCTATTCGTCCTTCAACAACAGGTGAGTCTAATTGTGATGGTCTGATTTATTTTTTCTTAAATGCCAAATACAGTAAACCCCTCATTTTCAGGTCAGTAATAAACCGGCTTCGACTACAATCGAGCGGATCTCCATCCTTCGTGGTCGGGATTCGATCCCAACCGATATGGTCACTTCTGGAATGGTGTGCGCTATCGACGCCGAGATTCTATTACAAAACACCACTCTCTGTGATCAGCCAGATTGTCCAAGCCTAAAAATCGGATCTCAAACTGGTGAAGCACTTGTGAGAGTCTCTATCAGCACTCAGCAACTAGATGATATGGATGATTTGAGAGAGAAACTCAAACTACTTGCTCTTTTAGACACAAGTTTGAAAGTAATGGAACTGGAGAATGGAGAATTGGCGATGGTCACTGCTGGAGAAGTTCATTTACAAAAGTGTATCAAAGATTTGAATGATTTGGGACTTGTGGATCTGGATGTTTCCGAACCAATCGTTCCATTTATGGAAACAGTGATTGAAGATCCAAATCTTGCAGCTCCCCAAATCGCAGAACAAGAGACTGAGTGCCGAATTCGAGAAGCTCTTCATATCAAGTTACGTGTTGCACCTTTGGGAGATGTTGTCGTTGAGGTGAGCATCTTTTTGAAATTAAGTTCAAACATTAATTTTTCAGTTTCTTGACAAAAACTCTGCTCTCATATCTGCAATTCGACGTGGAGAAGCTGAACAGACAGAGACAGATGAATTCCAGAAGAAACTAACGGCAGTATGCGTAGAGAACCTTCCAACTCTGAAAGGATCATACTGGTATCGAAAACCGAAGGAATTGATTGAAACTATGATTGAAAGAATTTGGGCGTTCGGACCAGAAAGGGCAAGATCCAATATTCTGTTCAACAATGTCCAAAGTTACGATAGAGATCTTGTATGGAGGAAAACCGAATTCGGAGTGAGACGGTACGATCAGGCACTTGTTGGTGGATTTGAATTGCTCTGTAATTCTGGACCTCTTTGCAATGAAATCATGCACGGAGTGGCTGTAATCGTTGAAGAGTGGACTGTCGACGAAGAAGATGGTGCAATCGGAGGACAAATGATGTCTGCAATGAAGGCGACTTGCTCAGCTGCGGCGAAGAAAACGGCTCTTAGATTGGTGGCCGCAATGTACAAATGCACAGTGACCACTGCTAGTCAAGCATTGGGAAAAGTGCATGCAGTGTTGTCCCAGAGAAAATCCAAGGTAATTTATTTTTGTACGGATTCTGATTTTTGCCCACCACCAACGCATTTCATCTCGTCATGATCACTAGAGTGACGTGCCGGCATGAAAACCGGCAACTTTTACCGTTTTACCGAGCTCGGTAATGCCGGTAATTACCGCCGGTAACCGGTAACCGGCGGTAAAAATTTTACCGGTTGCTGCCGGCACGTACCGGTAAATTACCGGCATGGTTTTTTTTACCGGTTACCGGTAATTTACCGGCATATCAGGCATGGGCGGAGGGTGTGACTTTATGCAACCGGAGGAAGTCCTTCAAGGACTTGCTGACGACACACACGCGACACGCGACGCGCCCTCGATTAGGCGCGAAAAATTATTTTTTTCAGTTATCTGAAAATTTACAGAATTTTCAGAGTGATTTCGTCAATAAAAAAATAGCTTGTAGAGGAAACACACTTATATATTCAAGATAGCGTTCTATTTTAATTGAAAGTAAAAAATTATTCTAAAAAGTGCGTCTAGGTTGAATGCTTTCCAACGCGTCGCGTGTCGCGTCGCCTGTCGCATGCCCTTGTCAGCAAGTCCTTGAAGGACTTCCTCCCTGTGACTTTGTTTCACTCTCGCCCATGCCTGCGGCATATGCCGGCAACAACCGGTAAACGGCTTTGGCCTAGAAAACGCACGAGTTGTACTACACTCGGACATATTCATTGTGCGTGTGTAGTACACTCGGACATATTTATTGTCCGAGTGTAGTACACGATGTACTAAATTTATCTTACCGGTTGTTGCCGGCATATGCCGGTAAATTACCGGTAACCGGTAAAAAAAACCATGCCGGTAATTTACCGGCACGTGCCGGCAGCAACCGGTAAAATTTTACCGGCGGTTACCGGTTACCGACGGTAAAAAACCGGTAAGATTACCGGTAAAAATTGCGATTTTACCGGCATTTACCGGCATCTGTCTTGCCGGCACGTCACTCTAATGATCACTATTATTTGCCGAATTAGCAGTTGTTAATTCACCTGTATACACACAGAATAGTGGAAGAGATGAAGTTTTAATTTCAAATGAAACGCCAAGTAAACAACTTTACAGGTACTCTCAGAAGACATTAACGAGGCGACGAATCTCTTCGAAGTTATCTCATTGATGCCTGTCGTTGAATCATTCTCATTCTGTGATCAACTTCGAAAGTTCACCTCTGGAATGGCGTCTGCTCAACTTCAATTTGCTCATTGGCAAGTTATCGATGAGGATCCATACTGGACACCTTCTACATTGGAAGAGATCGAAGAGTTCGGATTGAAAGGAGACAGTCCGAATCATGCAAGAGGATATATGGATGCTGTTAGACGGCGTAAAGGTCTTCCAACTGAAGATTTGATTGTGGAGTCGGCGGAGAAGCAAAGGAATTTGAAGAAGAATAAATAATTTAATTTTGCCATTTTTCTACTCTTGAATATCCGGTTTCACACGTTTAACCTTGTTAATTTTGTTTGTTTTTTTTTTGTTCGTTTGTTAAATTAATGTTTATTTGAAATTGAAATATATAGATGTTTTTTCTCTTCTGATTTGTATTCCGGAAATGTGCAAAACTGTGTGCACCATTCATTGTTGCTTTGTCACCTGACCGTCCGGCATACCTGAAACGTTTCTAAACCATCGAACTGTCTCTCTTATTTACGTGTAGTGGCGTTGGCGACCACGGGAGGGTATAGCGTAGCACCGGTGGAGAGCGCTGAGGATTCTCGGCGCTCTCTTCTCGTATCTCGCATGTCAGTCTGCGCCTCTACTGTTATTGATTGTCAACGTGCTACGGATGTCTTTCTTTCGTTTCATCTTTCTCTCTTTTCTCTTTCCGCCTGCCTTCCACACTTTTTCTCGCGTCTCTTTCTACTTTTTCATATTTCTTGTCATGTTTGACCAACCAATGTCTCGTTTCTCTTTTTTTGTCCTTCTGACTGACTGCCAACTTCAGCTTCTTCTCCTTCTCCATCATCATCATTCCTCCACGTCTATTTTCTTCTTTTTTGTGTTGCTTCTTCTTCCACCCTACAAGTTGTTTGTCATCGGTTCTTCGCTCTGTTTCACAATCAAAAGTTCATAGATTCTTTTTAATGACACAAGCCCCAATTAGCTTTCGAGAGAACAAAGTACGCGCCGTTAGGAAACCAGAAGGGGCATCGAACAACTACATTGTGTAGCCTTGCTTCCTCTCTTTAGAAGAATGGGGTGATTCCCAAATGCTTAGATACTTTAGAACATAATCATTTCGGCAGTTCACTCTCATATTTCCCTTTCTCTTTGCTATGAACTACGAGTCGTTTCTTTCCGATGCGCCAAAATTGATTACAGACGAAATGGACGAAGAAATGGAAGAGAGTGATGATTGTAAGTCCAAACTTTCGCACCTTTTCGTACTAAAAAGAACCACGAGGCACTGCAACTCATTTAAAATTTACTGAAAACCTTTTGTTTCTCTTATTAAAAATGCAAAAAGGGAGAAAACTGATTTCTGGTTTGTGAGGTCACGTCGTCCTCAAATCTTTCATTTGATTAGACAGATCAGTCCAAAAAGTTCACCTACTTCTAGAAAAATAAGTGCACTTTTTCTCTTATCTGACTCAGCAACTTCTCCTAAAATTAATGAGATCTACCAGGATCCGTCACTGTCCTTTTCTTTACTCCGTCACCACCACACTCGTTCCATGAAAGAGATACAGATCTCGTCGAAGGGATGAAAGAAAAGGCAAGAAGCGATTGGACACTATTACCCCGACGACGCACTGTCCATCTTAGTCGATCCATAGAAAGACGATTGATCAAGAAGACTTTAGATTTTATGAATCCAGGTTCCGTGACGAACGCAATGGATTTTCCTTTTTTGATACATTTTGTTCTACGTCATTCGACAGAAAAAGAAGCATTTTTTTCACAATTATTGCACTTCAGAGATCACATTAACCTCAATTTTTGGCGCTAGAAGAACTTTTTTTGATCTTTTCTTTTCTCGTGGGTGCCCGATTTGTTCTTTTCTTTGTTTGCTCGACAAGACGAATGTTTTTCTTTTCTCTCGTCATCCAGCAACACTTTGTACGCACTTCATACTTCTTTTTTGGGTAGACGAGACCGTGATTTTAAGAATCGTCTGGAAAATGATTCAAAGTTTAAATTCTTTCTCGGTACAAGTTTAGAATTTTTTGGGTAGACAAGGCCTATTTTTTCTGAGAAACGCATTGCAGTCTGGAAATTGTATCAAAGTTCAAATTCTCTCCAGTCGTTTTTTGAGATATCAGTTTTCACCTGCTTCAACTAGATCGAGTTTCGAATTTCAGAAGCAATAATGGGGCTATTCATCTTGAGTTAAAGGTTACAGAGCCCCCTCTCTTCTGAATGACTGGATATTCAGTCTTAGTTATTACCTTCTGTCCCTTTAGCACCATTAATTGGTCCACAAAACTGACCACAGACACCATATCACATCTATCCTTCTGTCATCTCACCATCTAGAGCACCAGGTATCAAGAGCATACCTCACTACAGTTCCCATCTCCAGGCTCAGCACTTTTAAGAAGCTCACATTTTATGTTTAGACATATCAACCTCTCCTGCTCAAAAATATTGCTACATTCCCTCTCTCTGCCCCAGACAACCCAGATCTAATACAATCCCCTTCCATCAGACTTTAGATCCACAATGATGACTTTTTTCTTGTAGGTGGATATAGGAAAGGAAATTCTAACACCACTTGGATTTTTTTTTTCGAAATAACATGCTTCTGTTTAAATTAA